>JAADVD010000354.1:0-29557 GCA_023334535.1 Pythium vanterpoolii
CCTCCACCGTTATCATTGTCGCCGTCGTCTTCGCCGTCGCCGTCGCCACAGGCTTCGAGCATTTTCTTGGTCACGGTACGCACTTTGACGCCATTGATCTTGCACTTGGGCAGTGCCTTGCGGACTTTCTTGATGGTCTTAATGCACTTGGCATTTGCGCAGAACGCGGTATTCGAGAGATCGTCCACCTTCAGCTCGGGGCAGGCGGTCGGGATGGCATTCTGCGCTTGGACCGATTGGACCGTCGCGGCTTCGTCCGGTGTGCATTCTTCGATCGCAGCGACGCGCAGCGGCGCGGCCCACAGCGCGACCGCAGCTACAGCTGCCAGCGTATACTTGGTGAGCTGCATGGAGAGCACGATACCTATCGAGTTCGTAGAGTGCGTGAAAGTGAACCGAGGGAGCTGCTGCTGAACACACCAGTCATCGAGTCGACGCCAGTCTCCATCTGGAAGGAACTGATGACCGATCGCAGTCACTGAGCGAAAAAAGGCGTGGCCTAACTCATTCCAATTAATTCATCTAAACCAGGTGATATATTTGAGATAATAACAAAATAGGGTGAATTAATTCAAATGGACTGAGATCAATATTGCCGATATACCGTGGTTTGGTAAAATGAGAGAATCTGTCCTAAACAGCTGCTAAGCCGCTCCTTCCGAACTCAAACTGACACATGTTAGCTTTTTGATTCGCTTGACCATCGACATCCCCTCACGTCGTGACGCAGGGTCGGATGGGTCGGATGTTGTGAGTCACTACGGTCGACACCGAGCTGCCAACAACAACTTTGCTGCCGTGTGTGAGCTTGTAATAATGCATGATTTTCCAAATCATTATGGCTAGGTGACCGTGGTTAGCGATGAAGCAGAGAGATCGACTTGCTGTACGCAATAATGGATTCATAACAAACCACACTTGCCTTTACCATCCTCCCTTTTTATACTAGCACGCACAGAACAGAGCTGTGGTGACCGCTGCCACTGTTGCCATGGCTGCGTTGCTGTAGCGCGCTGCTGCCGACGTCTTGGATGTCGATATCGCCGATGGTGTTGTGTTCGGCGACGGGCTCGGCGTTTGCGGAGTCGCCGTTGGCTTTGGTGGCGGTGTTGCAATTGGCGTGCCAATATCGTTGCCAATGCCACTCCCGTTTTCGGCTGTAGTGACCTTGCCAATCTCCTGTCCAGTAGGTGGCGGTGTCGCGGTCGACGGCTTGGGGGTCTTGGACGGCTTGGGTGTCTTGCTAGGTGATGTGGTCGGCGTGGCCGATGCATCACCACCCGGCGGAGTACCATCAGCATCCTCACCGTCATCATCACGGTCCGCGCCGCCGTTCAGTTTTGCGCATGTCTTAATCAGTTTGTTTGTGCCCTTGCGCACACTCTCGCCGTCGTACGAACACTTGGGCAGCGCTTTCTTGGTTGTCTTGAGCGCCGCGGCGCAGGCGTCGTTGCTGCAGTACGCAATGTTATTGTAGTCGGGGATGCCGCCGTCGAGGTACACAATCTCGGGGCATTTGGTCTGGAGGAGCTTTTGGTCAATCACCACCTTGGCGTCCTGAAGCTGTGCGGGGGAGCATGGCGGTGGCACGCCCGCACTGCGCACGGTGATGCACATCGCTGCGAGAGACGCAGCCAACACGACGGTCTTCATCGTGTGCTTTGATTGAAAGGAAAGCGGAACTGCGTCTTGACCGCATCGAGTAATGGGGCATTGGAACGACGATTAGAGAAGGCAAGAAAAAGTCAGCTCTATTTGGAGAGATATGCTGACATAACACGGTGATATACAATCCGTTGGGACTAAAAGAAGGCAGATGAAAACCGACCGTTTGGATTTAACCTGAGTATAAATTGCCGTATTCACCTTGTAATGAGATTTTGTGCAAAGAGATGGATAGTGCCACGGTCTGAACCTGAGCTTCTCCAGCTGAACAGACAGCCCACGGACCATCCAACGAGTCCTCAGTGGCACTTCAACATGGGCTCCGGCAGCCAAAACTATCTACTCGCTAGTCGCCCTTCGTCCCCACTCGCCGTTTCTGAGACTCGCATCGCTCCAGAACAGCAGAACAGCACAACCAAGGAGATGAAATGAGTCGAGAGAATCGACCTTCATTGGCAATCAAATGGCGAAGCACTGCCCCCAAGCCTTCGCGTGCGTCGACAGTGGCTTCGCGGCGTTCCGTATTACTTCTAGTACTACGAAGTAAACCCACCAAACCTCCGTGTTGGGCGATCGTTATGTCATCGGATATCAGTGCTGCGCCGTGCTCTTTTTGGCACGCGGACATGTCTGTTGATCGTACCAGAGTACCGCCCCGACATCGCTTATCCAGACGATCAATCCACCTTTCACAAGCTCGATCACGTGCATGCAGTCCTCGTTCAGTCCTGCTATCCACCTTCTATGCGTATGCTGTCTACCGTAACCAGTCACGCCATGGCGTAGGGCAACATGTCCGAAGCATCAGCTCAATCTACGTGAAGAATGTGTTTTATTCTCGTTTTGGAATTTAAGCGTTAAAAAAACGCATTGAAAGATCGACCGCAACGACGGCGAGCTGCCTAATTGGCGTGCTTCTTGTCCGTGTGCTTCTTGGCCGTGTGCTTCTTGTGCTTGTGATCGTCAAACGCGTGCACGCGCACGTTCATGTGGTGCTTCTTGTCCGTGGTTTTCTCATCGTCACACGTCTTGCCGAGGCTGCCGTCGACCGGAATGTACCAGCAGTGCTTGGTCGCGACGCCGCCTTTGGTCGACGATGTGAAGTCGTCTTGAACCGTCCACTTGGCGTCGTTGGTGAGGAATTTTACGCGCATCCACTCTTTCGAGGCGCTGAGTTCAAAGAACCCATAATCGTGGTTGGGGTACGCCCACAGTTGCTTGACAAATTTCTCTGCGTACGGCGGAATACCGCTTGCGGCTTCGTTGAGGATGCCCCCGCCAGCGCCGTTCTCAATGAAATGCATGCCGAGGTTCGAGTAGTCGTGCTTTTCGCCGTGCGTGTGGCCATTGAGCCACACTTGCACGCCCAGGTCCTTAAGCAGGTCCCACCACATGTCCTGACGGCCTTCGGCATAGTGGTTGTACGGTGAGTAGTGGGCGTTCACGATTTTCCACGTGGCTTTCGATGCAGCGACTTTTTCCTTAAGCTGCTTGCGCGAGTCTTCGCCCCACGCATTGAGCTGGTCCATGCACGCATCAAACATGTCGTTGTCGCCGCCGGCGCAATTCTTGTCGCCGCGCGTAATCTGGTTGCACTTGTCGCTGCCTTGGGAGTACCCGTAGCACTGGCAGCAGATCTGCTGCGCGCCATGGACGTCGGCGTCGTTCGTATCCAAATTAAAAATGTCGATCGACACGCCGCTGGCTTTGTCTTCGATCTGGTGCACGTAAAAGTGGTCGGTCATGATCCACCGGTCGCTGTTGGGGCTTTTGTACTCGGCCTGAAGCGAAAACTTGGCTTTAAGGCCCTCCACGAGCGCGTCCTTGTCTTTGCACGCAACATACGTGCCGCCGGCCGCGCAAATGTAACTCGCGCCACCGTAGTCGTGGTTGCCCATGACATTCACCCACGGAATATCGGCCAGCGATGCATCACTAAACTTGGCTTCAAAGGTCTTGTCGAAACGGTACGCCTGGTCGGTCTTGTCAATAATGCCGACCCAGTAGAAGCTGTCGCCGTGGCCGAGCACGACCTTGGGCTTGAGGTCGGACGCCGCGGCGGCCTTGCCCATGACGCTGGCGACCACGTCTTCGGCGTTTTTGTCGATGTTGGTCGGCGTGTGGTCGCCGCGACGCTTGCAGCACGAGTCGCGCTCCACGGTCGTACCCCAATCGCCAATCGCATACGCCGACAGTGTGAATTTTTCTGTGAGATAAAAGCACCAACAGCGTCAGATTTACGCATCTAAAAAAATGTCGTTAAGAAAGCGGACCTTTGGTCGGGTCGGAGGTCGGCGTCGTGGAACTGCTGCCGTCGCTCGACGAGTTGCCGCCGGACGTCGAGGGCTTGCCGCCCGTCGAAGGCTTGCTTGTCTTGGAACCGTTCTCGTTGGTTGTCCCGCCATTCTTGTCGGACGATGACGTCGATGCCTTGGACCCAACGACGCCGGTTTGCCAGAGAATGACACCCACGATGGCGCCGAGCACTGCAAAGAGCGTGACGACGCCAGCGACAATGAGAACTTTGCGGCGCGTAGCAGCCACCATGTTGGTATAGGAGGGAGCTAGTCAATTCGATGCCTTGCGCGCAAATCGCCGACTGGGTGCAGTTTCCGACGGTGCCTTCTTCGCTCGTGCCTGAGCATCCACTCACGAAGGAAAGGTGTGTGGATCTCCTTGATGAAACTTCATTTCTGGAAACTGGAATCCTGATCCAAGTTCCAGATATAGATTCTGATTGGTTGATATTGTTATTTGCACGTATTTCAACCAATGGGAATTCTCTTTCAAGCCGTTGCAGCTGCTGGCCCTTGAACTAGGACCTGATTTTCTGGATTTTGCGTGTTGACCCTTCCCAAACCGATGGTAGTACGTTTTCCAGCACGATGCATTTGGAGAGGGTGTGCGACCTGTGTTGTCAAGTATGTAAATAGGCAGGTTCAGAAACCCCACATCCCCTGTAATATAGAATATGCTTCTACAGAGGTTTGTGGAATGTTCGTTGGATCGCCTCTGCTTCAACCGTGCGACCGACCAGGCGACTATCACTCTTGCCGTCATCATCGCCGATAGTAGAGTCCAACACCAACAACACCCACACACCTGGAAACCTCACGAGAAAGAACGAGCAACAAGCGTCTCCGTGAGCGTAGAGTTTCTCCTCTGCTCTCGTTCGCCAAGCTTGCTCTGCACCTGCCCACCTCATATTCGCATTCTCCACGTCTCCTTCGTCATCCCCACGCCGTTTGCGTCTAGTCAACTTCTCAGGGACCGAGCAATCGACAACCAAACATGAGCTACCAGTTGCCGTCGGTTTTTCTGCAAAAGTTCACGCCCAAGGAAATCCACGAGCTTAAGCGAGTGTTTAAAGAGCACGACCATGACTACGCAGCGACCATTGTGGCCAGCGATCTCCACACCGTGCTCCTGAAGATGGGCGAGAACGTGACGCCGTCGCAGACCGAGGCCATTCTCCAGCAAGTGCCGCTCGCGCGTGCCAGTCATGTGACGTTTCCCGAGTTTCTGACGCTCTTTTACGATTTGCGCAACGGCGGCATTGCATTGGACACCGCGACGCTCGTGAGCCAGGTCGTGATCAGTTCGCCAGCGACCGCCGCTCCTGTTGCACCAAACACCACTAGTGCCACTAACAATGTGCAGAAAGTGCCGTTTATGCCAAAGAAATCGGCGTGGACGCCGGACAGCGACGACGAAGAGGAGGACGAGACAGCAGCGCCGACGCAGGCATCGCCGTTTGCGCAAAAGGCGCAGTGGCCGCCCACCGGAGCGTCTACGAACACGGCCGTCGCTGCTGCGCCAGCGGCGTCCGCCAAGCCCCAGTGGCCGCCAACGAATGATACCAAGAATGCGACTACTACAGCAGCGCCGTCGGCAACGTCGGTGGGGAAGCAGTGGCCGCCAACTACCGCTACGACCTCTAATCCGACGCCACCGAAAGAGACGGCGCACAAGCCCACGTGGCCCCCGACACAGGCGGCTGATGCTAGTCCACCGTCTCCGTCAAAGCCGCAGTGGCCTCCAACGCAGTCGTCTACTAGTCCAGCATCGCCGTCGAAGCCTCAGTGGCCACCAACGCAAGCGACTGCTGCTCCGCCATCGCCATCCAAGCCACAGTGGCCGCCGACGCAACCGGCAGCTGCGAGTCCTGCATCTCCCTCGAAACCGCAATGGCCACCAACGCAACCGGCGGCTGTTTCCGCATCCCCAACCAAGCCGCAGTGGCCACCAACCGCACCGTCACCAGTGCGTGAAGAACCGACACCGTCGCAAAAGCCCAAGTGGCCGCCGACTAATGCGCAATCACCGGCGACCGCGACTGCGAATGGCGATGCAAAGCGTGCACAGTGGCCGCCGGCTGCGCCTTCCACCGCAACCTACCAGTCACCAAGCAAACCATCGCCAGCGGAGCCAGTGCTGGATGCGCATGCGATGGATATGTTGCAGCGACGCGCGAGTGCCGCGGCCATGTACAATGCAAATGTGACGATTCACGAAGTCAAAGGGCCGACCAGCAGTGTGCATTCGTACTCGGAAGAAGAGACCGCGGCATTCACCGAGCATATCAACAACTGCTTAAGCCACGACCGTGATCTCGCGACCATGCTGCCGATCAAAGCTAAAGACGGCCTTTTTCGCTCGGTCACAGACGGCATTTTACTGTGTAAGCTCGTGAACGCTGCCGTGCCCGAGACCATTGACGGCCGTGCGATCAACAAGAAAAAGACCAAGCAGCTTAATGTGTACGAGATGACCGAGAACCAGAACTTGTGCATCAACGCCGCCAAGAGTATCGGTTGCAGTGTTGTGAACATTGGTCCGACCGATCTCATTGAAGGTCGGCCGATCCTCGTGCTCGGGCTTGTGTGGCAAATCATCAAGATCCAATTGACCTCGACCATTAACTTGAAGAGCCACCCCGAACTTGTGCGTTTGCTTTTGGATGGTGAATCGCTCGAGGCGTTTATGAAGCTGCCGCCCGACCAGATTCTGCTTCGCTGGATGAACTACCACTTGAAGGCGGCCGGTCACGCCAAGCAGGTCACCAACTTTAGCAGCGACCTCCACGATGCCGTGGCGTACAGTGTGTTGCTCCACCAGATTGCCCCCCAGAGCTGCGACTTGTGCCTCGAGACAATCGCCGAAGACCGTGCAGCGCACGTCATCCAGAATGCGCGCAAGCTGAACATTGAGACGTTTATCAAGCCGCGCGACATCACCAGCGGCAACCCCAAGCTCAACATGTCGTTTGTCGCGCAGCTCTTTAACACGTGTCCGGCACTGGACATTGTCGAAGAAGAGATGAAGCAGCTGGAAGACATTTTGTACGACGATGTGGGCGATACGCGCGAGGAGCGCGTGTTCCGTATGTGGATTAACTCTCTCGGGATCGACGAAGTGTACATCAATCACTTGTTTTCCGACCTCAGCGACGGGCTCAATTTGCTCAAGGTCTTTGAGAAGATCGAAAAAGGCATTGTCGCGTGGCACAAAGTGAATTTAATCGCGCCCAACAAATTCAAGCAAGTCGAGAACTGCAACTATTGCGTCGTGATCGGCAAGCAGCTCAAGTTCTCACTGGTCAACATTGGCGGCGCCGACATTTTCGAAGGCAACAAGAAACTGATTCTGTCGGTGATCTGGCAGAGCATGCGTCACCAGCAATTGCGACTGCTGAGTGAACTTGCACATGGCCGGACTAGTGCCAGTCGTGGTGCCAGTGGGGACGAAGGGATCACCGACGGCGACATTATCCAGTGGGCGAATGCCAAGGTCGCGCACGGCGGCAAGCCTGGTACGCGTCCCATTGTCGCCTTTCGCGATCTCACGCTGGCCGACGGGGTCTACCTCCTCAGCCTCATCCATGCTGTCGAGCCGCGCGCTGTCAACTGGGAACTCGTCACTGCTGGCGAGTCGGACGACGACAAGATCAGCAACGCCAAGTACGCCATCAGCTGTGCGCAGAAGATTGGTGCGACGGTGTTTTTGACCTACGAAGACATTGTCGAAGTCAAGCCCAAGATGATGATGACATTTGTCGCGAGCTTGATGTCAGTGGACATGCACCGCCACTAAACCGCATGGTATGATAAGTAGGATAGGAGTAGTCGACCATGAGGAGCTGACAATGTTGTGTGGCTCCTAACCAGAAGAAATTAACACCTAGCGAACAGTGTGTGTTTGCGACTGTGGTGGTGATCCTGATTGAGTTGTTGCAATCCAAAGCTCTCAACCCTCGCATCAAATCGTTCTTCAGGTGCATGGTTGACGGAGGTTGAAGTGTGCCAAGTGGGATACTGCTATACCGGTATATCAACCGGTTTCATTGAACTGGTTACATTTGTCCTACCCAGGTTACCCTTTTAGACTTTGCTGGGGTTGGGTGATTTGTCCTCTGCCTGGCCACCAGCTGGGACCAATCGACGGTCACCATTACACCTGGCCCGTCTTTTCCTGCGATGTCCAGTTCAGGTCACCACGGCGCGAACCAGTGTCCCAATTTCCCAACTTAACACGATTTCCCCAACAACGCCAACGCCAACACCAACACCAAAAACGCCAACAAATCCCGTTGGATTCGCATTGTGCATACACACACGCAAACGAAATTAACATGAAGCGGTCCATGACCCCCTCGATTTCTACCCTTCTCTCGGCAACACCGCTGCTCTTGCAGCTAGCAGGTAATGCCCACGCCGACTCGACGACTTGGCGCATGCTGCCCGTGACCTCGTACCAAGCGCGCGTCGAAACGCACGTGCCCGTGTGGAACAAAGAGCACGCGGTCTGGGTCTCGGGCGTCCCCGGTAACCTCACATTTGAGCAGCAATACGCCGCGACGCTCGACTCGGTCACGACCTCGAGCGTCGAAGGCGCGCTCATGTACCTCCAGCGCGATTGCATCGAAATCGGCGCGACGCCGTGGGCCACCAAAACCGGCTGCGTCCGCAAAAACGACGTCCAAGTGATTACGTTTCTCGAAGTGCAGATCGCGAACCCCAATGCCGCGCTCGCCGAGTACCAGAGGGACCGGTATACGTACCCCGAGTTTTGTCCGTTTGTCGAAATGAAGAACGGCCAGTGCATCTACACCAATGACACGGCGACACCTGCGGTCGTAATGGACCACCCCGTCGAGTGCAAGCAGTACAATGGCCTGGATGGCCAGCCCAAGATTGGACCGTGCGTCGGCGCCGAGGCGTTCCCGACCGACAATATCGCCCCGTACTTTGACACAGTGTGGTTCAGCTACCCAAGCTCGTGCGTCATGGAGCCGTGGGGCGACACCAAGACCGCGGCGTGCCGTCAGCAGTACCCCAGTGGGCTCTGTCCGTTTGGCACGTTGCCGGACGGCGTGACGTGCCAGTTCTCGTACAAGATCCTCGGGTATATCCACATTGACGACCTCGTGGGTATTACCGCCATGGACGTCCGCCTAGGGAACGGGAGTACCGTCGGCGACAGTGACGATACCGCATCCGAGCCACTGTTGATGGGCCGCGATGTGTTGGCAAACCCTGGCATTGACTCGCCGTTGGGGTCAGTTGGCCACGACGAAGACGCCAAGCTCGAAGTCGGGGCGGAGGAGGATATGGAAGATGATGACGGGTCCGGTTCGGGTTCGATGGGGACAGCAGGCGGGGCCAACGCTGGCGATGACGACGAACCCGATGGCAGCGACAAAGTCGCGACAAACTTTGGAACCTGGAAATGCCAGAGCGATGCGTGCTACAAGAATTTCAAGCAGTTTTGCGAAGCCAACAATACCGAATTCCACTCGACCGACAAAGACCGGACGCTCGGCCTTAGTGCGGTCACGAGCATTGAGTTTTGGGGGTACCCGTCGGATCACCGCGTGAACAAGAATCGCACGGCGTTTATGATCCACATGTACAACAAGCAAGTCGCGCAGCGTAACAAACTCAGTGAAGAGACCATGACGCCGCTCCCACTCGACCTCTCCAAGATCACGAAGAAGAACCCACCGTGTTATGAGAATGCGTTGGCTTGCTACAATGCCCACTACGGCTGCCAGCGCCATTCGTACGCCCAGGTCTGTTCGGTGTGCCGTGAAATGGGCGCGAAATGCATTGTGAAAAAGCCGGCGTATGAATTCCCGACGCTGGTCAAGGCCCCCCGCAGTGTGCCCGATAGTGCTCTACGTAGCAAGGTCGTCAAGGGATCAAATGCCAAGGCCGCAAACGCTGCTGGTGGACGACCGCCGCAGGGAATGGCCATGGCCATTGGGCTAGTGGCGATGATGGTGCTGGCGATGTTCATGTGATGTGTGTTAAGTTGGTAACAAGTAAGTTAAGAACCATTTTGTGGCTGTCAAATATCTGTTACGGTTTGTAACAAGTCGGTTCCAATCTCCATATTGGAGCAACTCGGCCAAAGGGATTGGATTGGATTGGAGCGAGAGAGGACTAGAGAGTGATAGAAGAATGGCCGAGCTATACGCAGAGATTCTGGAGGAAGAAGAGCGCGTCGCGCGTGGTCAGGCACAGCGCAAGTACTGGGACCGCAAGACCTATTCGTCGTTCGAAGAGCAGCAGCGCGCGATCGCGGCGTCGGCGACACTGTACATTGGCAACCTCTCTTTTTTCACATCGGAAATCCAAATCTACGAGCTGTTTTCGCGCGTCGGCAACGTCAAACGCGTGGTCATGGGCCTCGACCGCTTCAAGAAGACGCCCTGTGGCTTTTGCTTTGTCGAGTACGCATTGTAACGCACTCTTTCCCATTGAAATCCATTCAGTATTGACGGTTTGATGAACTCGCGTAGGTATAGTACACACGACGAAGCCATTGCGTGCACCAACTACTTGAGCGAAACCAAGCTCGACAACCGCGTGATCCGCTGTGAAATGGACGGTGGATTCCAGGAAGGCCGTCAGTTCGGGCGGGGGGCCTCTGGCGGGCAAGTCCGCGACGACCGCCGGTCGCGCGACGATTACGATGCTGGCCGTGGCGGCTACGGACGAAGCAATATTGCCGAAGGCAGCCATTTCCGACGCTCGGCGGCCACGCCACACAAGCGCGCACGTGACGACAGCATGACAGACGAGCCGCCGCGCAAGCACGAGCGCCGCTCGCCCGATGCCGAGGAAGAGATCAAGCCTGAGGTTTGTAACCGTGCTATAGGTTGGATAAGTCCGAGGGTGGTGACTGATGGAGGGTTGTCATGCTATAGGAAGAGAACCCTCGGTTCCGCAACCGCGACGCCGACGAGGAGGACCGAGAGGTGGAGGAACCGACGGTGGCTGTCGGTGAAGAGTAATATACACAGTCTTCGCCATGTGAGCGAGACGAAGGGATCTATCTATCTGTGCAGCTATTTTGGGATTTTGTTTAGGAAAATTTAGGAAACAAACGACCAGACCAAGGTGAACGAACACTTCCAGTCTCCTCAGAACAGCGAAGGCTTATTCGATCGCACACTGATACATACGCACAAGCTTCATCGTCCTCGCCACGCACACTGAAGGATCGACGGTCTACCCAACAAGAAGCAACGACCGAGGTTCCTGCCAGCTCACTTTACAAGTCTTCAGCTTCTACTAGAGTATTCGAATCCGTCTCCACCATGCGACAGTTTGTACCAAGCCTCGCCATTGCCATCACTGTCTCGCTCGCGCTCCAGACCCCGTCGTCCGCAACCGCCACTCCCACCACCACCTGCAAAACGCTCGCCGATGAAGACAGCAAGTTTGCCTTCTTTCTCAAGACCTTTGTGGTTCACGACGACAGCGTGATGAACGATCTACGGACGCTGGTCCAGCCGCTAGACAGAACTGCGCCGTGGCTCTCGACGTGCCTCGCGTCGATCGATCCCATGACGGTCTACGCCACGGTCTCGCTCAGCAGCGGCTTTGCCGCATGCAATGCAAGCCTCAGCAACTACGCCATGTTTGAGAACACAACCCTTACGGATAATGCTGTGCGCACGAACCTCTGTCCGTTCTACGGTACGACCCTCGTGCCCTGCCTCCAGAACGTCTTTGTCCAAGCCCTCGTAGATGCCATGGCCTCTGCGGGCGGTTGTTGCGACGGCCTGACAACGCAAATCAAGACGCAATTTGGCGCGGATCTTAAGACCCTCGCGGGCGACGTCCTTGCCAAAATTGGGGCGGCGATGTGTACGGTCAAGACCTTCAAGAACGCAGCCGGGGCGACCACATCCGAGGCCTGTCTCACGTCACTCTACAATTCGTTTTGGACGCCAGCGACTACGGAGTTTTTGCTTCCGCTCGTGCAGCTCCCCACGGATCAAGCGTGCAAGGCCGTGACCGGCCAGCCCTTCACGACCACCCTTGGCGAGTCAGTGCAGTTCAACTGGATGGCCCTCGGCGTTGAGAATGTCGGGATCTGTTATGAACCACTAAGCGACCTCTTCCACATGATCGGCGCGTATCCCCTCATGGCTGCACTTCTGAACGGCATGGCCGTCGCCGATGCGTTCACGCCAAGCAAGTGTCTGCTAGTCGAGTCGGTTCTCCAGTATATCCAAGCCAACGACAGTTTGCCCATGCAGATCGCTCACGCCATTGACGACATCGTCGCTGTCGGTGGCATGAAGACACTGATGAACGTCTCGGACATGGACATGAATTTCACGACGCTGCTCCCAACCTTTCTGACCGAGCTCCAGGCAAATCTGCCGTCCGTGTGTTTTCACGTGGCGACCGGCCAACAGTGCGATTATCATGGGGCCACAACTACGCTGCGGTATCAGTCCACACCGACGACCACGCAGGTGACGAGCGCCTCCTCTGACACGCTGCTACTCAGTAGTGCGGCCATTATGATCGCATCCACAGCCAGCTTCTCCCCTATGTAATAGAGCCTCCCTTTTCGTTTCTTAACTTTTCATAAATCAATTCTTTTTATATCGACCAACCACCGGACCATTGTCAAGATCTCATTAACTGCTTCGGATCCTATCCCCTATTGCTCAACGGCAGCCGTTGGTCACGACCCTCTTGTTCTGAGACCGGCTACGGCATCACACCGTTGCAGGCGACAAAGAGTTGGCAGCCTTGGCGGACACCGCGTCCTCGGTGTCTTTCATCATGACTACCTCGCCGTTGGGAGCTCAGTATTCAATATGCTCACCCGCCGGTGCGTCGCGCTCTTAGGTCTTCTCGTGGCGCTGGCCACTGCTGCCACACCCGTGACATCGTACGCAACTAGTGACCACGTTGTCGTGGCCTCGCGTCTCGCGTCGGCGGACCAGTGGATCAGCGAACGCGTCGACGTCCTCGGCGTCTTCCACGCTTCAGCCACCAAGGACATGACACCGTCGACGGCCAACGCGACTGACGCCAATGCCATGGACCGCACGCTGTCGGTTAAGGTGGTCGAGTCGACCACAGAACAGCAGACCCAAGAGACCACCTCCAGTAAGGCAAGTGCGACCGCGACACCCGCCGAGCCGACCGCTAACACAGCCGAATCGCGTCTCGTCAGCGTGATCTTTGTGATCTCGACCGCCGCCATCTTCTCCATTCTCTAAAGATTAGCGATAGACAGATAGATAGATAGATAGATAGATAAACGATTATCGTATCCACCAACCAGCGACGGTCTCATATAATCCAACCACGCCACCAGGGTCTCTACTCTTCATACTACGAAATCCCCTGTTAATGCTCTGATTTCCTACCTGTCTTATAATTGATAGTCCATCCAATCGGACTCGGAGTTCCGCTCGGAAAACGGCGCATTGAACTCGGACGTGTCGCGCAAATACGTCACGCTCTCAAGAGTCGAGCGGGACCCCAGGCTCTCGCTGCCGCCACGCGCCGACGGCTGCGGATACAAACTGCTCGGGCGACTGGTATGGGTGTCCCGATGCGAGACCGAGACCGAGGCACTGGCACGCGAGATCGCAACGGCAATGGGTTCGTGGACGAGGGGGGTCAGGACACTGTGGTCGTGGAGACTCCCGAGCGACGACAGGTCACTGGCACGATGGACCGGCGACCCAAACGACGAGAGGTCGCTGGCGCGGTGTTTTGTTGTTGCCGTGGGCGACTCGAGCAGCACGACCGACGACCGGCGGTGTTCGACGCTCTCCATGATCGCGGCGTTCTCGAAACTCGCGTTGTGAGTCGCCGTGACGTGTTTCAAGCCGCCACTGAGCGAGTACGTACTGCCTTCGTGGTTGCCTTCGTTACTACTGTTGCTGTACTCCAAGCTCTGGGTCGACGACGTCGAGACGTTGCGCGAGACGCGGACGACGTACGGCATCGACGACGATGCCGACGCGTTGCTGGAGGCGCGATTGTGTAGATACGGCTTGGGGAGAAAGACCGACGAGGACGAGAGATCGCGAAGGTCCATACGGCTACTCATGCTCCCGTGCTTTTGCGACGGCCGGACAACGGGGAACCCGATGGTCGCCGACGGCCGCAGCGAATGCGTGGTGGTGGATCGACCTGTGTACTGACTCGGTCGCATCGACGCCCGGTGGCTCGCAGGATCTAGTCCACTTGAGCCGCCGCTGAGCATGCTGTCGTGCCGCTTGAGGCTAGCTGCGGTGAGGCGACTGAGCCCTGGGGCAGGACTCGCGAGGTCGCCGCCCGGGACTTTAAATTTACTGATCCGGCTCGATCGGTTCGATCGGCTCGGTCGCCCCACTATGTCGCTTCGACCTTGGGAGCCGCTCCGTCGAGGGTGGTTTGACTCGTGCGACGTCTGTCGTCGCATCGGCGCGATCGGCTCGGGATCACACTCGAGGTTTTGAAACGACTGCGAGAACGACCGTGTCGGGCGCTGGGTAAATTTTTCGAGCTTGCGTTTCTCACGGAACCCGACCGCGGCGTAGACCACGACAATGACCGCAACGACCGCGGCGATTGCGCCGAGGATCGACACGGTCTTGGTGCCGGTCCCTATGTGGCCATTAGTGTTGCCCGCCGAATTACGATTGGCGCCGTTCCCGCCAGTGTCGACCGGATTTTGGGGGGCTGTATTGGTACTGTCGACCGCCGATCGACTCTCGAGGTTGGACGGACTACCTGATCGGAAGAGCGACGACGCATCGCTGTCCGAGACCGCCTCGCCTGCATTCCCTGGTCGTACAGTGGCCGTTGTCGAGTTCAAGTCGGTCGTGACGTGGATGCGTTGGAACGCCACAAACTCCTGGGCACTGATGTTCAGCGTTGGGTCGCCAGGAAGCACGACCTTGGCGACAATCACATAGTCGTCGCCGGCCTGGGGGAACTGGAACTGGTACGACTTGAGCGTCTTCAATCCGCTGCCGTCGAACGCGCCGGTGTCGGTCGAAGGGTCGTCCGTGAACACGGCCGGTTCCACAATGCTCTCGGGCGCGGCACAGTTGGTCCCGATTTTACACGCCCGCAAGAGCGAAGCGATCACATCGAGCGGTTTCTTGGTGCTAGGGTCGACGACGTTGGGAAAGAGATTCGTGGCCAAGGCCCCACGATGGACCCACGCGGCCCAGCGCACGGCGAGCGACGTCATTGGTGCGACCGCTGCAGTCTCGGCCAAGATCTGCACGTCAATCGGACACTTGCCGGCACTGCTGGCGTCGAGCGATTCAAACACGAGCGGCCCTTGGTCGTGCTGGATGCCTTGGCAGTAGGTCGTCTTGCCGTCCTGGATAAAGCCAGTATCTATGTTTACCGGCGCGCCGGCGGCGATGGCACTCGCGGCGCACACACAAGTTAGGACAAACAACCCTCGTCGCGTCCGCCGGCGCGGCCGCCGCATGCAGCGTCCGGTCATCGCGTCTCTCATACTATAGATGTGTGGTGTGATGTCGACTGGAGAACCGTGGCGTGGAAAATACACTCTACGGGTTATCGGACGCAGCGGACGCAAATGGAATCGTGTCGAGCGCGCGCGCGAGCGAAACTGAAGACAGGCCGTCACACAAGAAACCACGTGTGATACAGTCTCAAGTATACAGAACTGGACCGGCGAGGGTGGTGAGGTAGACAGTTTGTGAATGTCCTACTGGATGTCTGTGGGTTTCTTCTTCGTTATCTGGACGTGCGGACGGAAGGCGTGGAAGCGCCGTCGGTTGCGTCGTCCCGACTGACTTGTTGACGGTCGCTGGTCGCTGGTCGTTTGTGAAGCCGCGGTTTGCTAATAGTAGACTGCCACTGCCACTGCCGTATGACCGTGTGACCGCGTGACTGACGGCGAGTGGCGAGAGTCGGCGGCCTTCCCAATGCGAGGTGCACTTCACACTGCCTTGCAACAAACACCTCACAGCGGGCAGTGTGTGCCACTATGGATGGAATGGAAGGGCCAAGGAGGCGGCGCAGCACACGCAACGATGCGCAGGTGGTGCGCCTGTCAGTTTGTCTTGTCAGTCAACTTGACCGACAGAGTGATGGTCGGAGCTGCTCGCGAGTTGCGAGAAGCTCCGACCAGCTGATTTTTAGATCAGACTGAATGGTTCTGCAAATATGTGGGTTCGAGTGATCAGCGAGTCAGCTGGGCGACCTTTGATCTACTATTATTAGTTAACTTCACTCACATGGAGCAGTCATGAAGGGTCCATCAAACTGGCTTTCTGTCGTCCAAACGAAGGTCTCACATCACTAAATCAGTAGGTTACTGAAACTCGGTGGTGGTAAAGCGCTTGACCTTTCACGGTTCGAATTTTTCACGAAGATCGGCAGCACCACCGCGAATGGATTGATGCGACTCCAGCCGGACCGGATCAGCCGCTCGATCGTTAATTTACTCACTCACTAAAGCACACGCTACAGTCTGGATCTACGGTTATGGGTATGTACACTATGCCAACGGTGACTACATTTCCCAGCTCTTGTCCGAGCCCGGGACCCGGCGCGGCGGGTACCGCTCGTGAATGACCGTGGTCAGCTCAGCTAGCTCGGGGTCGGCCGCATCGTCTTCCTCGTCGAGCCACGAGTAGGTCGAGAGCCGATTCGAGCGTTCGCTAGTGAGATCGGTTTGGTGGTGGAGCACGTCGTGGATGTGACCCTCGGTAAAGAGCCGCGTCGACTTGCCGATCTCGTTCTCTTCGTCAAACTCTTCCAGCTCGTCGTCGCCATAGGACGACGCCGACGACGCGCGCTGAAGTCGCGTATGCCTAGCGGGCAATGCGACTGCGCTGTCGTGGAGACTATTGAGCGCCGACAGATGCGGCAGCACGACTTGGCTGTCGTGAAGACTATTGAGACTCGACCGCTGGCTGTCGTGGAGACTGCTAAACGACGACAAGCCACTGATCAGCAGATTGCTTTGGTTCGTAAACAGCTCACTGGGCGATCGGGTTGGGTCGGTCGGCGGCACCGACACGAGAAAGTTGCCCACGTCCGAGTGGCTGATCGACGGTGGCGACGAGAGCCGCCGTGGACTCAATTCGTTCGTGCTAGCATAGCCCATGGACGCCGGCGCCGCGCCTTTCCACGCCGACGACTGGGCCCGCTGAAAGCGCCGCGGCGGGGGGGCACCCATCTGCAGCTGATGGGGATCGCCCCCATTGTCCTGGGTCGAATACTGCCCCGACCCGTTGGTGTATTTGGCGGCGTCCGTGAGACGGTACACAGTCGCATCGTCCGGCACACTGGCGTGACCGCGCGGGTCTTTGGTGTCGTCGTCCGTGTGCTTCCGCTTTTGCGTGGCGGCAAACAGCGCCAGTGCCACGACGCAGGCCAAGGCGCCAATGGCCGTGATGATCACGACGTTTGTTGCATTGTTTTCGCGCGGCGGCGCCTTGGCGAGTGCGCCGTTCTCGGTATCACTGGCCTCAACCCCGCGCGGAGGCGCGGTCCCACGAGTCAGGGGCGGCATCGGCGTGGTCCCGTTAAACAATAGCGAAGTAGCAGTACTATCGGCCGGCTTAACGGTCCCAGGCCTAAGCCCCGATGGCGCCGCTTCGCGCTCGCCATTCGAGAGAGTTAGCCGCTGGAACGCGAGAAACTCGGTCGCACTAATGTTGAGCTGGGCGTCGCCCGGCAACACAATCTTGGCGACCAGTACGTGGTCAATAGCTTCGGGAAACCCAAACACAAATTTCTGGAACGGCTTCGTGCCCTTGTCATCAAACGGCCCGGTCGAAGTCTCGTCGCCAGCGACCGGGGCCGGCACGACCACGTCGGCGGGTGTGGCACAGTTGGATCCCGCCTTACAAGCCCGCAAAAGCGAGGCTATGATGGGCTTGGGACGACCGCTGTCCTTGTCCATGATGCGGGGAAACAGCGAGGTCGCAATGTCCCGCGTGGCGACCGACGCACTCCAGTCGACCCAGACTTCCGAGACACCAGCATTCGTCTTGACTGACGTCGCGAGCGTGAGCTGGATGGGGCACTGGCCAGCACTGGAAGGGGCGAGGTCCTCAAACACCAAGGGATCTTTGGCTTCGTTCACGCCTTCGCAGTAGGTTGTTTGACCATCCAGTCGAAAGCCACCGGTATCGATATTCGCGGCGCCGGACGTCGTGCCGACCGCACACGCACACGCTGCAAGGCATGCGAGTGCGAGATCCCTCATTTTTACGGTTGAACCGATGAATATGGATGAGGAAAATCTACGAGTGTGGGTGGGTAAGGAAAGGAAGACGTGAGACGTTGAGGTTCGGCCGGGACAGTGAGTACAGGCTGTACAGTAATGGGAGGAGATCTCGCAGTCACCCACGCTCTTTTCTGAGCTCGTCCTTTTCCGCATGAGTTTCTTCCAGAGCATCTGGTCCGAGGAGAGGAGGAGATCTGCAGCCTAGTTGATACAGTAAGAGGTTGCCTTCTGTTGTCTACGATCGATCGTATAGGTGGATGAATGACGTTTCCATCACCCTTGTATTTGACCGTGACTCACGACGCTTTTCCATTGCGACCAACAGGATTCTACGGTCGCAACTGGTGCCGTCGTAAACATTATCCAGTTTGCCACTGTTGAATTCGATTTCAATCCTTCACAATCCACGTGGCTATCCCCACGGCGAGTAATACTTGTGGAGCGGCTAATAAAGGCGGCAGTTCGATGTGTTGTCTGTGTGGTTAAGGCACGCACCACAGGGATACTGTAGATTGTATTAGTGAGCGTTGGACCGCAATCGGCCATGCTGCGCGAGGCTCTCTTTCTCCACAGGTTGTTCCTCCAAACCACTGTTTTGGTGGTTTCAGACATTTTTTAAATTCGTTTACTGAACTGGGGTTTAGACGGATTATAATATAGTTTAGGGATTCGACAGGTTGTCGAGTCCCTAAAATTAAAAACGACAAGCTTCTCCGAGACGGAGAATCCGTGACTGTCACGTGGGACCTTCAAGATATTCAACCAACTCGGACTAAAGGGAGAGGCACCCTCACCGACACATTGGTCCAGAATCGGAGCCTTTTGCAAGTCGGAACTATTCCTCCTATTCGTTGGTTGACCCAGCCGGTGAGAAGGAAGCGGAAGATGGACATGGTCTGACCCTGTCCGCTTGTCAATTTGCTGTACCTCATGTGTGCAGTTTCTCTTCTGGTGGAACCTGTAGAGACCATGCACATGGATGTCAGCAATGGACAACTGTGTGGCTGTATGAGAATTGACCGTGGGAGATAAATCTAAGCCCAGCTTTTAAAAACGGTTTTGCCCAAATGGTGTTTTAGCATGGTCTAGTTCTAAATAAGTTTCTCAATGCTGGGCCGCCAAGATAAAATCAAGATGGCCCAGTGAGTTAGTTGCTTGGGAATACTTGAGTAACGTTGCAATCCCTTTCCCTTCGCTTACGGAAAAGGCAAAGGTCAAAGGTAAATCAGCCTGTTGCGTACATTACTTCAAAATGATTTGGGCCCACTAGGCTCCAGAAATGTTGGATGAGCTGGGTACATTAGAATCCAGAATTGCTGGATTCCAGGGAGTTGGATGGGTCGCGTCGTGGAGCTCCCAAGGATGTTGACAATTACAGTACTGTAATAGTCAACAGCTCAGTTTGGGTTACACTGTGTCCCCCCAAACTCCATGGATCGGATGGATCAGGTGAACCCAGCCTTTCCAACAATGCCGACCTGTGCTACAGGTCTCCACTTCACTTCAGGCTGGAGGCTGCAACCAGGGCTGACCCGAGCCGTAGACTGTTGGGTCCGCGACGCTGAACGAGTTGCTCGGACAAAAGAAAACTCAGCCATCGCTCCCAAGTGGAACAATGGACCAACCATACCGGATCGGATCTTCTCGCGGTGTGGAGAAGATGACGTCGATGGTGCCGGAGTCTGGACCGAAACTTCAAGTGGTCTGGTGAGGCAGGTCGGCTCCTTGATCAGTTCACCGAGGAAAGAACACCATGCCCCGAATGGCATCCAGTCCCGAAATACCAGTCATCATTAACCAGTCCGGATGGAGTCCAATCTCTGGACACCAGATGACGACTTTGGTCACCTCACCCAAATAGCCGAGCCAGCGAGGCGTACCCCAGACCTTCTGACTCTGACTCGGAGGTCTTTCTGTTAAAGTGAATACTGCGAGACGGAATCAAACAAAGATCCCTTGATTTGTTTTCCCCTTCCTATAAGCTCCCCCTGACTGTAGTGCTCAGTCCTTACTTCTCACCGCACTGGAAGATTTCTCGGCCAGACCCAATGATCCCTCTACTGGGAGGCTACGAGCCTCAGTCTAACACTTTGCCGGTCGTCGCGCGAGTCCGGCAAACGCCAGGTCGTGAGACTGCGAGAGACCTCAGAGTCTGAAAGACCTCAGTATCGTGACCTGACCGGAGGAGTAGCTTGACTGGTGCTCTGAGCTGTTGGTCTAACCACTCGGCGGGTTTCACCACTATAGTAATTACATGGCCACACTCTTGGTACGAGTTCCACGACTACAATATCATTAAGCGGCCGTCCTGCGACGATTGCGTCAAACGGCGCCGACTGCATCAGCGTCCTTCGTCCACAGCCCACGAAGTCCCCCAACCAGTGACCGTCAACACAGTGCGTCACCACCATCCAGCCTATTTCAACCAATCATACTATCGTATTTATCCTTTTCAGCCAATCAACATGCTGATCAAACTGGTGACTAGGGCTCCGACGCCTTTTTTCACCAGCGAAAACCCTCCATAACTTGGGCATTGGTCACTTCGCGGCTTCCGGTGCGTGGATCGCAATGGACTGGAGCGCCGTGTACGACAACCATGGCGAAGAAGAAGGGTGTTGGGAGGACCGTGGTGAGACGCGGTCGTCGCGCATTGCGCACCGGCTCATCCACCTCCAGCGCAAGCTCTCGATCTCGTTGCCGCTCTCGCGCAGCAGCGCCGTCGACCCCGAGGCCTTTGATTTCGGTGGTGTCGATGGCGACGGCGACAGCGACGATCCGGCAGCAGGGACGGGTCCACAATACTCACCACTCGTGGCCTATGCCTTCACGGTCAACTACATTCTCGGTGTCGGGTCCCTAGGGATTCCCTATGCATTTTTCCGCGCCGGCCTCGTGCTGGGCAATGCCATGATCGTGTTGGTGACTGTGATCTCGTACTGGACCGTCATGTGGGTCAGTGAGACCGTGGCCCGCGCGCGTGCATCGCAGCTCGTCCGCAGCGTCCACGAAAAGACTGCACTCGTAAGCCACCGCACTTCGCAATTTGAGGACTTCCCGGAAGTCACGTGGCTCTGCGATCGCTTCCTCGGGCGGTGCGGGTCTCGCATGTACCAGCTCTCACTGCTTGGTCTCATGTACGGCGGGTTGCTCGGGTACTCGCAAGTGTTTGTCAACAGCTTCCTTACGCAAGTCACGCATATTGGGACGCTTGAACTCTCGAGTGTCCACGGCGCCGTGCTCTTTGGCGCGATTGTAGTGCCGCTCTCGTGCGCCGATCTCACTGAGCAAGTTGTCGTGCAGCTCGCCATGTCGATCGTTCGCTTTGTCGCACTGCTGATTATGATCCTCAGTGCGTCGTACGCAATCTACGCCGATCCGTACGACACAGGCAAACCGAACGTTGACGTAGGCGTGACGACATCGGCCTCGGCGTATATTAGCGACTACTCGCTCGTGGACTGGACTGGCTTTGGCGTCATGTTCTCGACCGGTGTGTTCTCGCAACTCTTTCAGCACTCGGTACCTGGTCTCCTCGCGCCATTGGGCACGAAAAACCAAGCCAAAGCCCATGCGATTTTCGGCAGCACGTTGCTTACGACCATGTTGTTCTACATTGCGCTTGGCTCGATCTGCTCGCTGTATTTTGGTCCACGCATTGCATCAAGTGTGAACCTCAACTGGGCAGATTTTACGTGGGGGCTGGCCGAGCAAGCCACTTCGATTCCGTGGTGGGCCAAGGTCATGTCTGCGATTGTTGTGGTCTTCCCCGCGTTGGATACGCTCAGCGTGTACCCACTGATCTCGGTGACGCTGGGCGACAACATGGCGGCTGTCGTACCCGAGTCCTGGGTCCAAGCCTTTGGCGGGCGGTCGTTCTGGAAACTGGTCTGTCGGTTTGCGGCCTGCATACCGCCGTTGATCATCTCGGTCTTTGTTTCGGACCTTTCGATCACGCTCCAGTTTAGTGGCATGTCCGGTATTTATGTAGCGTTCTTTGCGCCGGCTTTGCTGCATCTGAGTGCGAGTAAGGAGTTCCCCGCTGCGAACGTCTACAGTAGTCGCTTCAGCGGCCACAAGTACGCGTACGCCGTGCTGGCGTTTGGGTTCTTCGCGTTCTTCGTGCTGTTGTACCAGCTCGCACAGCAAATCGTCGTCGGCTCGAGCTGAGCACCAGCAACGAAATACTGCGTAGGAAATCAATCGTCAGTCTATTTTATTCCATCCTTTCCAATGCTGCTGAGGAGATCCGCTCCATTGTGTGCCCTGTGTCACCTAGTGATAATCGGTCGTTGTAGCTTCGACTGGCGAGCCCATGGCTTCGAAGTTTGGACTAATTACAACTGGCCAACTCACCACGTTCGAAAAAATCACTTGGTCATTATTTGATTGGCTACGAAAGAGCTCCCATTCTATATTCTATCATCCACCAATCATAATTAAAATTGTAACATACTAAATTAGTACCCCATAGCCAGCGTGTGTCACGTGAGCCCTACCCCCTGAGCCACAATGCGACAACGGATAGGGGAACAAAACCATCGATTCAGCTTCTTGGAGCTGTTGGTCGTTGGTCGTATCCATAGCACGCGAACGGCCAGACGTTAGTTGTAGTCGCCAGCCGGCTGCCTGCCGCCTGGGGCTCTCCTCCTCCCTCCCTCTCTTCCTCCCTATTCCCTCGCACACAATGGACGCGTCCATTCGCCGATTCCAACGGACTCCCATTCGTACAGCACACGACATTCACTCCTCTGCGCTATAATGGACTCGCCCAAGTATGGTCCTGTGCTCGGCGACGACCCGCCACGTCGCAAGACCGGCCGTCGTAACGTGCTCATCGCCGTCGTCGGTGTTGCGGCCGTCGCTGCTGTTGCTGTAGGCTATACTGTCGTCACCAAGTCGTCCACCGGCTCTAGCACAGCGTCCGGCGGCGGCGGCAGTTCGACCAGTGGAAATGGCGGCGGCAGCAGCACCAAGACGGGCTCGACCGAGTCGCGCACGATTGACTTTGGCGACACGTCCGACAGCGGCAACAACGGCAAAGTCCGAGCCAATGGCGTCAAGACCCCGACGAGCGATCCGTCAGCTGCGACCTACGGCGTCCACGCCCTGGCGATTGGCGACTGGGGCGTCTCGCCGGCCGGCGATTCGTGCTGCTCCAAGTACAAGAAAGAAAACGGCTCGAGTTTGTACCGTGACCAGCAAGCGCAAGATAATGTTGCGTACTTGCTGTCGTTGTCGGCCGAGGAATTGAAACCCAAAGTCATTATCAGCCACGGCGACAATTTCTACTGGAACGGCATTGCCATGGGCGACCAAGCCGAGCGGTTCCGCGATACGTTTGAGTCCAAGTACAAACAGGACGCGCTCCAGAACATTCCGTGGCTCAACGTCATGGGCAACCACGACTATGGCGGCGCCGCCTACATTTGTGGCGACAAGGACAACGAGTGGACCGAGTGCAAGTCCGAGAAAGAAATGCTCGACGCGTTGGACGGGCGTTTCGATGCCCAGGCCAAGTACGTCTCGCCCAATGGCGACCGCTGGAAAATGCCGAGCCACTACTACAAAGAGACCATCAAAGACGCCGGCGGCGGGTTCAGTGTCGACATTTTCAATGTCGATACGAACGCTGCCACGGTCCACGGCGGCGAGCAAGTGTGCTGCCAGTGCTACGGGTATGCCGGGCCGCAGAAAAAGACCGACCCGGATTACGTTGATTGCAACACCGTGCACCGCGGCCACAAGTTTTGCTACGGTGGCGATACTGGTCTGTTTGATTCCTGTATGAAGAAATTCACAGCATGGACCGACGACTCGCTCAAGCAGTTGATCACGGATTCTCAGGCCTCGAAAGCGGACTGGAAGATTGTGAATTCGCACTACTCGCCGCACTATCACATGGACCCCAACATGATGAAGACGTGGTTCAGTGCCTTGGAGAAAGGCGGCATCCAGCTCTTTATCAATGGGCATACCCATGCCGAGAGCCACGACACCAGTACGTTTAACACCCACTTTATCACGAACGGTGCCGGTGGAGGCATCCAGAGCGAGTCGATCGGCAAGCCGCCAGACTATGCGACTAATGTCCAGACCGTGTGGTCGGGTGCGGACTCGCCGTACGGGTTTTTCGAGCTGTCGTTTTCCAAAGAGTGGATGCGCACGCGCTTTATTACGTTTGACAAGGCGTGGACGTTTGCGAAAGAAGAGAGTGCGACCGTCAAAGGCTCGAAACAGATTGGGCACTGCTGGTATGTTCCCATTGACGGCTCGGCCGGCAAGGAGTGCAGTTAGTAGGAAGGGAGAGTATAAGCCATCCAGTGAATCTGAGCGGTGGCGTTCGTCGTACGGCTCCTCGAGTCGTGGGTATGTAAAGCTGTGAATACAATTGGTGATGTATTTTGACGATTTTCGAAGATCATTGCTGAGGGGACGACTGGCAAGACGGCCGAGGGTCCCCCCTGTCAGTTTTGGACGGGAGCGTCTGCCTTCTTCATTATTGGAGCGGCCCACAAGAAGCTTACCGCGGGAGAGAAATTCGTGACGACTCGCATGGCGCCTGGATCCAAATCCAGGATGATCCCCATTTACTGTCATGTGGCTTTGATCCCCATCCAATGTACAGAAACAACCACATGGCTCGCTTGGCCTGTGGCTCCCAGAAATCGGTCAGAGTGTGTGTGGACCACATGGTCCAGTGAACACTGTGGCGGCACCGGCTTGATGCGGCTCATCCATACCTTAGAGTCACGAGACGTGATCAATCGGCTGGGGCGTCTAAAGTCGAAGTCTAAAGTCTAAACGGTTCTAAATAGACAGTATTGATTCATATCCGGGGAAGCGAACCCTCACTTCTCCCCCGCTCACCTCGCTGCTATCTCCATCGCAAGACGATACAATGATGGAATCCAACAAATTCGGCCCGGTGCTGGGCGACGGTCCACCAACACCGCGCCGCCGGCCACGCCGTACGCTTGTCTTGGCGGTTGTCGGCATCGCCCTGGTCGTTGCGGTCGCCGTCGGCGTGGTCTTGGTTACGCAGAAACCCTCGACCAAAGCCACCACGGCGTCCGAAGCCAGCGGCGCAAATGGCACCTCGAAATCCAAAAACAGTTCGAATGCGACCACGCCCAGTGGTCCGTCCATGAGCTTTGCGAACAGCTCCGTCAGCGCTGGTAGTAATACCGACCCCGGAACCGTCAAGCCGGCCGGTGGAAGCAGTGGCGCCTCATCATCAGCTACAGCGGAGACAACGACCTCTACCACGGATCCGACGACTGCCAAGTTTGCGCTCCATGCCCTGGCGATTGGCGACTGGGGCGTCTCGCTTGCCGGCGATTCGTGCTGTTCCAAGTACGAAAAAGAAGATGGCGAGAGTTTGTACCGTGACGAGCAGGCCCAAGACCAAGTCGCGTACCTCTTGGCGGTGTCGGCCAAAGAGCTCCAGCCCAAAGTGATTTTGGGCCATGGCGACAATTTCTACTGGAACGGCATGGGCATGGGCGACCAACTGGAGCGGTTCACCAGCACCTTTGAAGAGAAATACAGCCAACCGGAACTCAAGGACATTCCGTGGCTCAATGTTATGGGGAACCACGATTATGGCGGCTCGGGGTTTGTGTGTGGCGAGCGCGATTTCGAGTGGGTCGAGTGCACGACGCAAAAAGAGGTGGAGGCGGCGTTAGACGGTCGCTTTACGGCCCAGAGCAGCTACGTGTCGCCGAACGGCGATCGCTGGAAAATGCCGAGCCACTACTTCAAAGAGACCATCAAGGACGCGACGAGTGGCGTGACCGTCGACATTTACAATGTCGATACAAATGCTGCAACAGTCCACGGCGCCGAGCAAGTGTGCTGCCAGTGCTACGGGTACGTCGGCCCGCAAAACAAAACGGACCCGGGGTACGTCAACTGCAACACAGTCCACCGCGGCCACAAGTATTGTTTCGGCGGGAACAATGCGTTGTTCGACGCGTGCATGGCCAAGTTCAAAGCGTGGACCGACGACTCGCTCAAGCAATTGCTCGCCGATACTCAGGCCTCGAAAGCGGACTGGAAGGTGGTGAATTCGCACTACTCGCCGCACTATCACATGGACCCACCCATGATGAAGACTTGGTTTAGTGCCTTGGAAAAAGGCGGCGTCCAGCTCTTTATCAATGGGCATACCCATGCCGAAAGCCATGATACCAGTACGTTTAACACCCACTTTATCACGAACGGTGCCGGTGGAGGCATCCAGAGCGAGTCGATCGGCAAGCCGCCTCCTGAAGTGACCAACGTCAAAGCGGTCTGGTCCGGTGCCGACTCACCGTACGGGTTTTTCGAGCTGTCGTTTTCCAAGAGCTGGATGCGGACGCAGTTTATCACGTTTGACAAGGCGTGGAAGTTTGCGAAAGACGCGAGTGCGACCGTGCGCGGCTCCAAGCAAGTGGGCCACTGTTGGTATATCCCCAAGGACGGTTCGGAAGGCAAGGAGTGCTAAAAGGAAGGAGCGATAGATTTGATGTATTGAGGTCGAACCGTCACTGTCCAGTGTATTGGATTGGGCTGGACAGAGTGGCGACTACATAAGCGTATAGAGGTGTCGTCAATCAAGTATCGCAGAGAATGAACGTTCAATCATGTTGACGTGTCTCACGCAATGGTACTATTCGTTCATGATTGAATCGCTGAGGACACAAGACATACGCACATACGACACGACACAGCGATATGAACAAAACTCATATCTTGCACCAATTTCTGGAAGCAGCCACACGATTGTACATAAGGGTTATCAAGAAGCACACCCCAACCCGCGCGACATCTCACGCATTAAAGCGATGGACTCTGATCTGCTCGACAGCATGTCGCGATCCTCAGATTTACTTATCCAAATATCCAGCTGTCTACCTAGCACCACGACCGCCACTGTGGCACGCCATTGACCACTGAGAGAATATTGCCCGTCAAGAAACTGCATTTTTCGAATTCTCTGTTGGTGGTGAGCCACAGACTGAGAGTTGCAGCTGGAGGTGACCTGATTTTCGCTGTCTGGCTGGGACTGTCCCTTCGCTACAATCGCACATCTCGTGAGGTGATCGATTGGCATCATGTTAGAAGCGACCTTATTGGCTGCAAGCGTATTGATTAACCAATCAAAAGCTGTAAAAGGATTCTTAATTCAGTACTAGTCAGAACTTTGCTGGGTTTGCAGTCAGCCCAACCCCTCGCCACCAACGCGACACGTCGAATCTTTGGCAACCTGGGAATTCGGATCCAAGCGGTTCCTATCATACCTAATACCTCCTCATACTCGAACTCACAAACCCCATAATGTCTATTCTTTTACACTGTTATAACAAATATGTTCTTTCATCTTATACGTGACCTCGTTCTTAGTTGCTCATGGTGGGCGAACCAGCTGCCTCAAGATGGCCTGATCAATTAATCAACCAAACCCGCACCAATCCGTCTTTGGCATTCTTCCATTCGCCACCTCGCGGCTCCTTCACTCCTGCGTTTGACTCTTTTGCAGTATGATGATCGATTCGCCCAGTAAATATGGCCCTGTATTAGGCGACGCTCCGACGGCCACGCCACGTCGCCGCTCGCGTCGCACGCTAGTCCTGGCCGTCGTCGGCCTCACAGCCGTGGTCGCCGTGGCCGTTGGCGTCTTTGTCTTTACGCAGAAATCCTCGAGCAAGGCCAACACGTCTGCCGACGGCAACGCCAACGCCAACAAACCCAACGCGACGCAGCCGAGTGGTTCGTCGATCGGTTTTTCCAACAGCTCGGCCGGCGGCAGTGGCAGTGCGACCGTCAAGCCCAGTAATTCGTCTTCCAAGACCACACAAAAGACCGACCCGACCAAACAAACCTTCAGTCTCCACGCGCTCGCGATTGGCGACTGGGGCGTCTCGCTCTCGGGTGATTCGTGCTGTTCCAAGTACGAAAAAGAAGATGGCGAAAGTCTCTACCGCGACGAACAGGCCCAGGACCAAGTGTCGTACCTTTTGGCGTTGTCCGCCAAAGAGCTCAAGCCGAAAGCGATCTTAAGCCATGGGGATAATTTCTACTGGAACGGCATTGGCATGGGCGACCAGTCGGAGCGGTTTACCAGCACCTTTGAAGAAAAGTACCACCAGCCCGAGCTTTTGGACATTCCGTGGTTGAATGTCATGGGGAATCACGACTACGGTGGCGCCGCGTTCTTGTGTGGGGAGCGTGACTTTGAGTGGGTCAAGTGCTCGTCCCGCAAAGAGATGGAGGACGCGCTGGACAGTCGCTTTAAGGCCCAGAGCAGCTACGTCTCGCCGAACGGCGACCGCTGGAAACTGCCGAGTCACTACTACAAAGAGACCATCCAGGACGCCGCGAGTGGCGTGACCGTCGAGATTTATAACGTCGACACCAATGCCGCGACAGTCCACGGCGCCGAGCAAGTATGCTGCCAGTGCTACGGCTATGCAGGCCCCCAGAAAAAGACCGATCCGGATTACGTCAACTGCAACACCGTGCACCGCGGCCACAAACTCTGCTTTGGTGGGGACAATGTGATTTTTGACGCCTGCATGGACAAGTTCAAAGCGTGGACCGACGACTCGCTCAAGCAGTTGATTACGGATTCGCAAGCGTCCAAGGCCGACTGGAAGATTGTGAATTCGCACTACTCGCCACATTATCACATGGACCCTGCGATGATGAAGACGTGGTTTAGTGCCTTGGAAAAAGGCGGCGTCCAGCTCTTTATCAACGGTCACACCCATGCTGAGAGTCACGATACCAGTACGTTCAACACCCACTTTATCACGAACGGTGCCGGCGGTGGGGTCCAGAGCGAGTCGATTGGTGCACCCCCTCCTGAAGTGACCAACGTCAAAGCGGTCTGGTCCGGTGCCGACTCACCGTACGGGTTTTTCGAGCTGTCGTTTTCCAAGGAATGGATGCGGACGCAGTTTATCACGTTTGACAAAACGTGGAAGTTTGCAAAAGACGCGAGTGCGACCGTGCGCGGCTCCAAGCAAGTGGGCCACTGTTGGTATATCCCCAAGGACGGTTCGGTAGGCCAAGAGTGCTAGGAGTATCCCTAAAGTTGATATATTTTTGAAAACGTAATGATATATCCTATCCGGACCGTCTGCGGTTTCGATAGAGACAAAAGCACTACAGTGGACATCGTATTTAGTGTCCGTTCAGAATTAGTGTCGGACCGCAATTAGTGTCATGGACACTAATTCACGTGTGAATCACATACTCGCCAAAACTCAAAATAGTGACACCCAAAAGTAGTGTCCTAAAACTGTGGTTGGCAAACTTGAGATACAAAGCACAATGAGCGAGCGACCGTGTGGCGACTGCCACGAGGACGTCA
>JAADVD010000355.1:0-29456 GCA_023334535.1 Pythium vanterpoolii
CCCGACCAACTGGTTCATCGCGGCCGAAGCACCAACGTACAACAACGAAGTCGTGTCGCAACTGCTCAGCACGGTAAGCAGCGTGCGCCAGCCCGGCGAGGCATACGCCGCCTTTGACTGGGACAATACCTGCATGTACGGCGACATTTCGTACACCTCGGTCTTTTACCAAGTCGACAACCTCGTCTTCCGCCTCCCGCCAGACCAATTCGAGCACGTCTTTTCGCTCGGCTACGACCAGAACACGACCGATGCCTGCATGCCGCAAGGCATCGACACCGTCATTGGCAAGGACGCCAGCGGCAAAAGCGTCACCCTCAAGCAGACGCTGACGTCGACCAGCGCCGACTACAAGACACTCTACGAGTCGTACATTGCGCCAACACTCGGCGGTGCCAAGCCGTCGCTGGACGCGGTCAAGGCCACACTCGCCTACACCAACTTTCGCGCCAAGATCGCGTTCCTCACCTTTGGCCTCGAAGCCATGGATGGCGGCGACGAGCGCTCGGCTTGCTCACAGAAGATCGCCATGACGGTCTTCCCGCAGCTGCTCGTGGGCATGTCGGACACCGAGATCCGCGCGCTCATCAAAGCCAGTCTCCGCTGGAACCTTGCGGCCAAACTGGACGCGCCGGCGTTCACCTCGAGCGGCGACCTCGCAGTCACAGGCGCCTACTCGACCGGTCTCCGCGTGTTCAACGGCCAGGAGACCACCATGCGCGCGCTGCGACAGCAAGGCGTCGACGTGTTCATCTTGAGCGCGTCGCCGCAAGTGTTTGTGGAGGAAGTGGCGATGCTGATGGGTCTCACGTTCCTCGTGCCCAAAGCCAACGTCTACGGCGTACGGTTCACGTTTGGGAGCGACGCCACATTTACCGGACAGCTCGTGGGCGGCGACTACCCGATTACGTGGGGACCCGGCAAAGCCACGATTGTCGAGAAGATGCTCAAGCCGAGTCACAACAACAAGGCGCCGATCTACGCGTCCGGCGACTCGAATGGTGACTGTGATTTCATGGCGACCGTGCGCGACGGTGTTGTGCACGTCAACAACCGTTTGAAGGCAGTGTGCATTGAAGAGTACTACGAAAAAGCGTGTCAGTACTATGGGACAAAAGACGCCTTGAACAACCGGTACTTGCTCCAGGGCCAAGACAAGGTCATTGGCTCGTGGATCCCCACGGGCTACACGACCAAAGATGGCGTGACGTATACCGTCGGCACGACCACGTTCACCAACTGCTCGAGCTACGACCTCAAAAAGTAGGTAGAAGAGGAGGGCAGGTATTGGTGACCTGCCCACGCTTGGATACTGTCTCGACCACCTAAGGATGGATCACCGTTTTGTGAATATAAATCCATGCTGTGTATTACGATGAGTGCATCTTCCAATAGAGATAGGTAGCAAAGGTAGCTCGAGTGCGCGAGAGGTCCATAGGCTTGAATGACAGTTTCCATCAGACGGCTTGGCCGCGTGATCCGCGTCGCTGAGGCGTAACCGCTTGGACATAGCGCGGGCTTCTTGCGATGGCTCTGGTGTTGTAAGCGGTCGCGGCAGCGGTCTTGCGATACTGCACGTAGATTCCCAGCAGGAAGAGCAAGAGATTGGCTACGAGATAGCCCCACCACGCTGTTGGAATGTCGTAAATCCACTTTCCACTCGCGTCCTTGAATCGGAAGCGCTTGAGGTCGGCTCCGCTGGGGTACCGTCCAGCAAAATACCCAATGCCCCAGACGACCGCTGTGGAGCCAATGAAACTAGTTGCAATCACGACCACCGGCTTCTCCAACTTCCATGCGAGCACCCCAAATAGCAACCCAAACGCGAGCACCAAGATCACAAGCATGACGTCCGGTTGGCTCGGGTACAAGCGGTGGGCAAACGATGTGTTGACTGTGAACGCCAGCAGTATACCGGCAAGAGCACCCACGAGAAAGACCCCAACGTTGTACAACATGAGCACCAAGCACCCGGTCAATACGCCCGCTACGAGGAAGCCGATCCACGACGCTGTCGCCATCCATGACGCTGATGCAAAAGTGTACTCAATGATCAGTGCAACTACCAAACCACCAGCGACAAAGCCGCAGATAAACACCACGGGCCGCAGCAGTCGAAAGCCGAAAAAGCACACAAACGTGCCGGCAATGATTGCCAAGATCGCTGCGATACTAGGGGCGATGTGGATCTTGGCGGTGGTATTTACCACCGAGGCAGCATTGAGCTTCTCAATCGCGAGGGTATCGTGCACGAGACATATTGCCACCATCACCACCATCCACTGGATGGACTGCGCGATGCCGCGCCGGCTACAGTCATACAGATGCCACTCCATGGTTTGTTTGTGCTGCGGTGAATTTGGGTTTGTCGCTTCGTAGTGGTCAACGCTGCTTTCAGTGTGAGCCCCGTCCCATCAACTGCCTCATCACCGGCAACACGGCGGTTGCTTCAACTGTAGACATGGCTACATTTACTTTCGTGCAACATTCAATTTATTTAAATACTAGACCGTCCAGTATTCAAGATAAAGTAATATCCCGCGTTGAAGTTAAAAAAACTACTTTCGGGCGGGGAAGGCGAGGCAAGCACGCTGCGGCAATATGGACAGCGAGGCCGAAGATCTCGCGCAGCGCAATGGCGTACCCATACAGGTGAGTACAAGACGCAGCACAGTACGCGAATACGCAGTCGCTATCGATTAAGAAACTGCTGATTCTTATCGACGCCGTAGACGTCCTGATATTGATCTACTTCTCTTTGTGCTGCTGGCGTAGGTCCACGCGTATATCTCACCGGCGCCAGTGCTTCCTCCGACCGTCATGAATAAACCGGTCAGCTTGGACGTGTCGAGTGTCCGTGTTCGTGACGGCAAGATCGTCGAACTCGCAAACGGTGTAGACGTACGGGGCGTTGTTATTCCACTGCATTTTGAGGTTTTGTTCACTTCCTCTGTCTCTATGAAAAAAAAAAAATCGTAGATGACGTCGCTCCGCGTTGACCACACGTACTACCAGCCGCCCGGAACCGAACAAGATGTTGTAGAGCGATCGCTCCAGCCGCTGGTAAAGGCCTGTGTAGAGGGCGTGAACACGGCATTGTTTGCTGTCGGCTCGCTGCGATCGAACAAGAGCGAGTTGCTCTTTCGAAAGATGGACCAGCAAGGCCTTATCGCCGCAGTGTTTCACTCGCTGCTCTTGATGCTCGAAGCGAAGGCTATGACGCTAAGCACTGGGTCCAGTGCCAGCGTGACACCACAGTACAGCTTCAGTGTTAACGCTTCTATCGTTGAACTTTACGAGGAAACGATTTTGGTGCGAAAAGACGGCTTTTGGTAGGCGTTACGAGACCCAAAACCTAATGCAATTTGTCTGTCGCTGTAGGATCTGCTGTCGTCACAATCAAACAGTTCAAGGCCCCCGTTTGTGAGTGTCGTTGACGGGGACGTTAGTTTCAAGCAGCTTAAAGACGCGACCGTGTCGTCCTCGATCCGTGCATTCGACGCCATACGGCCACTGATGGAAGGTGCTCGGCAAGCAAGACGCAGTGAAAGTGGTTTGTATGGGAACGCAAAGGAGTTCTCCAGTTCAATCGTTCGGGTGAGTGGATCCAATCGTCCAATCGTCGTCGCTCTTTTCGTGATAATGATTCGAATTGTACGCACAGATACACGTGCACCAAACCTTCGAGTTCCGTGACCGGCCAACCCAACAGCTAATATCGACACTCGATATTGTGGATCTCCCGCCTACTGACCGTCTTTCAACCGTGCGCACGGCGTGAAAATGTTTGTGCATGAATGGACGTTGACGTGACTTGCTGTCTGTGCTGTTTAGCCAGGTGAAATGGTTCGATTATCGGAAGGCCCTTTACTGAACAAGTCGCTCTTCGCTTTCCTCGATTGCGTCACGGCACTCGCTGAACCACGTAAACATTCGAAGCTTCAACAACCACCATTCGACGAGTCTCATCTCACACAATTACTCCAGGACGCGCTCGGAGGAAACTGTTTGTCGATTGCGCTTTTGTTTCTCGCACCAGGGGATTCGAGTGGATCACGAGCGACACTCCATCTGGGAGAGCGACTTCAATGCATCAAGAACCTCCCAGTCGTGAACAATGATGTCATTCGTGGGTTACAGCGCAAGTGTTTTCGCCATTTCCACCACATTAAATACAACAACGAGATGAGACTGGCGACGACACGACGCGGAGAACCTGCGACAGTTAGTGAACAGAACTTCGTTACCAAGATTCATGAACTTGAAGGTCGGCTTGCCCAGGACGCGCTGGAGAAACGAATGCTAAAGCAAGACAAAGACAAGATTGTCACCGTCATGAATGAATTGAAAGTCAAGTACCAGCAACTGTTTGACAACGAGCTCGAGATACGGAAAGAACTACTCTCATGCGAGCAGGAGAAACTGACTCTGAGCAAGGCATTCGTCGATTTCCAGATGGAGAAACATGCGCAAATTCAAGATCTTGACAACGAGAAGTTTGAGATCGAGAGCAAGCTGATCCAGGCAGAGGAAATGGTTGTTCAAATCCAACAAGACGACAACACGAAAGCTTCCCAAATTCAAGATCTATGTCAGAAGATGAATGAGATTATCCTCGATAAACGCACACTCAGTGAAGAATTGGCTCTACTGCAAAAGCACTGCGAAGAATTGGAGCAGAAAGTGGCCCAAGACAGCAAAAAGAATCAGCAGCTGAGTCTTGAGCTGATCGTACTTGTGAATCAGCGTCAGAAGAGCTTGGCAGACACGGACGCAGTTGAAATGCGCCATCGCGACTTGACGAAACAGCTAAAGGAATTCGAAGTTTTCAAGGCGAACTTGAACAGTGAGAAGGATCAACTCCAGAGTCACGTCCTAAAGCTGGAGCAAGAAATTGAAACTATGCGGAAAAATGTTGCTCGGAGAGAGATTGATATCGAGAAACTGGAACTCGTTAATCAACGGGTCAAGATCGATTTCGATAGGCAGCACGAAGGGTTTGCACAGGACCAGGAAACAGAGCGAGCAAAGGCTCTAGCTGCTGTGATGGTGGAGAATAAGGCATTGACCAGCGAGAAGTTGCATTTGCAACAGCATCTCGAACGAGCGCAAGCAGATTTGACGCGAAGTGAACAAGAAAAAGAGAGCTTCCGTTCTGTTTGGATCAAGAAGTCGCAAGAATGCGAGGAGCTGTTGGTCGCAAACGAGCGGTTGCAGCACGAAGTCCAGTCACACGTTGACCAATTTCGAGTCAAAATATCGTTCCTCACATCAAAGGCTGCCACTCACGACGGAGTGGAAACGCTGATTCAGTCATACCAAAGTCGCGAACGAGAACTTCGAAACCAAGTTGCGCTGTTGCAGCACCGTCTCCTCCGTGGACGAAACGTAACAACTGGATCGCCGCAATTGGAAGACGCTTCGAGTTCGACTGCCTCCTCCCCAGAGTCTGCTACCAAAGCGAACGAGTTGATAGAAAGGCTCCACGCTGCTGAACTGCAAACTGTTGAGCAAATGAACGTTATCGCGGCGGCTCTAGAAGATAAAGATCGGCTACAACATCTAGCCGACAAACTCACAAAAGAGAACGAGTATTTGCGAAGGCAAGAAAGCAAGCCGACCAAAGCAGATCGTACAGAGCTTGAAGCGACACATCAAATGCAGTCGCTAATACTGCAGCAGCTGGAAGAAGTTCGGAAGCTCTCGCGCATCAGCCAACCTGCCGGTCATCAACAGCGACAGAAAACGCCAGTTTCTACTGTGCATGTACGCGACCAACCGAGCACGGACACTCAGCTGCAGCATGCTCTCATCACCAAGCGCGAACTGGAATCGAAACTCGCCTTAAACCAAGCGGAATGGATGCAATCGACAGAGCAAGTTGAGCGAAGATGCGCAGACTTACTCACCAAGAACGTGATGCTGACAGAGGAGAACGAGCAGCTCCGGAGCACCATGAAGGTAAACGTGGGAGCTCGATTCGAAATGCTGCGTTGTCTAACAACGCGTCTTGTTCCACAGTCTCTGATCGCAAGAATCCACACACGACGATAAACCCGAAAACTGACAGCAACGCGTGGAGTAAGTTCACAAGCAAGTTGGTCTTTTTATTACTATGGTACGTGTGGCTGATGTTCGTTCACCCATTGCTGATGTCCCTTTCGTGACCTAGGTTTCACTCGAGCTTTAGCACCCCGTATTCAAGGCTGAATGTTGTTGCTTCGCAGCTGGAACGAGTCGTACTTCCTTGTGCCCCAAGCATTGTAGCTTCTGCTGATCAAGTGGTCGACGCGTTTCTCAACTTGGTGTTTCGTGAGTCCGACACACAAACGGCCACGAAGATCAGACACGACGCGCGCTAGTTTGGCGCCTTCGAAACACGGGAACGGCGAGTACTGCCCCGTGGTCTGGAGCAGCGCAGCAATTTCCGATTGGTACTTTTGCAGCACAAGAAATCCGTCGCACATGAGCTTTCGATAGCGGTCGTACCCGGGGGAATTCAAGCCGCCCATGATCATCACCATTTCCTCTGTCAACTTGAACGGCGCATCTTCGATGCTAAACATGCCACCCGGTGCGATCCCCAAGATGAAGCCGAAGTCAATGTGAATGATGTGCCCCTCGGCGCCGAGCAGGATGTTGCCATTGTGCCGATCTTTCACGAGCAGCACGTACGACACAATCGAGTACGCAGCCATACTTTGGATAAAGTTGCGGCGTGCCATCTCAAAGCTGACCGAGTTCGGCTCGCCGTATGTCGCTCGGAAGTATTCGTACAAGTTGTTGCCGCCCGGAAAAGTTTTCTTGAGATGATCCAGGGAACACGCGTCGTTGATCGTCTCGAGCAATCCAATATTCGCGCCGGTGGCGACAATGCGGTACGTGCGAAGCCACAAATCGAGCTGTTCAAACTCGAAAATCGACTTGAGCTTGGTCATCATCTGCATGGTAAACATCTCTTGTCGGAGGTCGTCGTTTGTCTTCACGATAATCGAAAACAACTGCCAGCCCGGAAGATTCCCATGCGGCGACTCGCTGCGAATGCGCTCGCGCCGTTCATCCCAGCTCTCACCATACACTTTGCTATCGTAGACAATATTGTCCATCCGGGCATGCGTGACACGCGGAGTTGTTGGGGCCGCCAACGACCCAATCGAGAACCCGCCTGTTGGCATGGAATGCGTCGATGCCGACCTGTTCGTGTCGCGCGGATACTGCATATTGTTCAGTACGCCGCCTAGAGATTTCGTCTGCTGCTGTCGAGTCGCATACGTGTTTGTCGGCGTGGAGACATCGTCTTCAGTCGCATTGCTCATTGTGTCGATGCTGTCAGGCAGGCTGAGCTGCGATCCATGACGGCGATGATGAGGAGTAATACCATGGTTTGTGATGTCCGACTCGGCGGAGGATTCAAGAGAATCGCGCGGCTCTTCTGTCTCGTTGACCATCGCCGAGAGCGACTCTATGAAAGTCAGACTTCCACGGTGCCGAGACGACGTGAACGGCAACAATCGCTCGGCGCCAACAAGGTTCGTCGCATCGACGGGCACAGCTTCAATAAAGATCAATGTTGGTGCACGCATCTTGGTTGAAAAGACTTTGCCTTCGGTCGGTGGCACACGCACCACTTTGTACAGCTCGTCCGACGCTACGCACAACGGATACAACGCCGACGAGATTAAGTGTTCGTTCAGCTGTTTCAACTCGGCCCCGAGATGGTTTGACCGGTCTTCCACGGGCTGCACATGGCGAAGTCGCTCGCTGATGGCTGCCAAAGACTGCACGAACCGCACTTGATCCGCCACGACCTCCTCCAAATGCGGTTGCGCTTCTTCTGTCCCGGCGAGTTGCAATGAGTCGTACTGGATATTCGACTGGAAGTCGATGATCCGAACGCCAGACTGCTCCAGTTCGTTGGCACTCGTCTGGAACTCCCCGACGTTCGTGGCATTCAGCCACCGTTCCACCATCGAGTCTGGATCGTTCATCTGAACCGAGAGACCGACTTTGTTGATCGCGACAAGTCTTTCCACGATCGCGGCTTGTTGATGGGCCGGTGTGTCAGCGAGCAGCAGCTCGATCCACACTTTGTTTTCGGATGCCGTCGGCGGGTACAAAAAGCCAAGCAGCAGTGAGAGCGAGTTCGGATGGTGGCGCGACGAGTCTTCCATCGACGCTTGCACGTGCCAAATCGTCTGCAAAGCGATCCGCGGCGACCGGCGACAGATTGCAGCAATGTACCGCTGCAAACAAAAGAGCTGCATCGAAAAGGTTGCGAATTCCGTGTCACAGCACTGAAACAAGTGCAGAATCTGGTACCACAGACTTTCGACGCGGTCGACACAGTTTTCCACATAGTACGGCAGCCTCTCACACGTGACGCAAAACAAGTGCGGCTTTTGGCGAGTCTGGTACAGAATCTTGATAGTCTTGATCAAACTCATCGGCGCGGTGCGAAGCTTTTCGACTGTACGTGCGTACACCAGTTCTTCTTGCGCGAGTTGACTCGGATCGTTCGAGCTGCAGGCAGGGCGTTGGATTAGTGACATCATGCACGTACGTTCAGCAGTGAGCGATTTTGATAGCGACGTGATAAACGTAAAGACGTTGGTCAAGTACGCGAGAAACTCTTGTCGCCGCGCACAGCGCATGCAGCATCTGCGCATGGTCTGGGTCGTCGAGGTCGTCATATGGGTGAGCCGCACGTACTTGTTGCAATGGCGAGAGCAAAAGGCAAAGTGACACGAGCTGCAAATCACGCGACGAGCGACAAACGTGCCAAAGCGGATCGCACACCGTGTGCATTCAACACTCATGCAGTCAGCGACCGAGCCGTCACTTGCAGACGACCGCGAAACAACCGACATCGACGCCTGCTGCTGGGTCGGGGTGGAGAGAGGGGTCTTACCGTCCGAGTTGTTCAAGCTCTCGTTGAGTGAATTGCCATACGCCGTCGTGCCGTCCGAGACCGCCATCGCGCGCACTGCGTCCTCGGGCACGATGCGGCGTCGCTCGGCTGCATCCGGCGTGTGGCCGTGCGTCAGTGAAAGTCCTTCTTGGTGGTTCCGGACAATGCGTCGCGAGAGTCGCCGCTGGCGTTCCGACACGACGCAACGCGTGAGGTGCTGCACCCATCGCTCCTTCTCGCTCGGCGACTTGGCTGAACACAGTAATAAGCGACTGCTGGTCGTGCGGACCGCAAATGCGTGGGCATACACATTGACCGAGCCGTGACCGTTCCACGGTTCGACGTTTTTAATGAAGACCTCACCGCGGAGCTGCTGGTCTTTCCGTGCGAGCTCCTCGGTCATGTACCAGCGCAAGCGATTGCCATGGACGATGCAAAACCGCCACGATCCCATATAGTGACTCGAGCTATAGCGCTTGCGCAAGTACCCTTCAAATCGCACTTTCTCATCGTCGACATCGATCGCCGACGACGAGCTCTCTTTTTCGGCAATCGTCAGCATCGCCATCGACGATGCGGCCGCTGCAATCTCCGAGGCCGACGGTGCCACGACTTCGATTCCTTCGGCCGCCCACAGCTGCTTGGTCCGCTCGGGCGTCGCGTGTGGCGACGACACATCACTGCCGTTGCTATTAAGCTCCATGACGATCTCGTTCGCATCCGCCAGCGGATCTTCATCTACTTCCCGGATGGACACTGGTACCGGCGCCATCATCTTCGATCACAGAGGAAACAAGTCACCTTACACCCACACACCGACACAGAGATAGTGGGAGAGACTGATCGGAAGGATGTCGCGATCTTCGTCTTCTTCTGACACGGGTTAACACAGACACAACGCACGAGTCGCTTGCTGTCGCGTCTGGGAGAGCACCACACCGACGCAACCAACACACGACGATAAACAGATACTTGCCGACTCAAGGTAGCGTTCTGTGCCTCCTAGCGTGAGCGGCAAAGTCAATCGAGATGGCGCGCGGAAGAGAGACCAAGAGAGCGCGAGGAAGTCGCCACCACGTGGAGCACGCAGACCTTGGATTGTGGGTTTGGTTGTGAGACACGAGCAGATGACTCTGGCCAACATGGGAGGGGTGGGAGGTAGGCCCTCTAAAATTCCATAATGCCAGCAGGGTTAACAACCGGTTTGGCAGGTCGCAGCCCTGTGAGAATGCATAGAACAAGTTCTTGGAACAGGAACAAGAACTTTATCGCCCCTTCGCCATGCGAAAGCTGCGGCACGACATGGACAGAGACGTTTCGAGAGGCAAAGGCGAGTGATGGAGAAGAGCAGAAACAAGAGGCAACTTCATCTGTGCCGTACTTTAGGCGGGTGATGGCTGAAGAGCAAAACTCAGTACAGAATCCGCCTTTGGACAGAGCGGAATAGCGGCAGTGAGAAGATCAGTCGCTTCTGGATGGGAGGGCCTGCTCTCGCAGTGCGAGAGCAGACACACCCGTAGGACCGTTCTCACTTTTCTGCCACGCACTGTAGTTGGTAAACCGGATACACCCAAATTTGGCTTCCTCTCAAACACTATAACCCTATCCCACAAATTAGTTCCTGGCCGGTTGTTCACTGGTCAAAACAGCCGCTGTCGCCGCATTGTCGAATTGTGTGGGAGAAACGCAACCCTAATGCACCACCATCAAAAACTTACGAGCCCTTTCTCCACCCCAAAACATCACATGGTCTCAGATACCAGCTACTGAGTCAGACCTGATTCTACCTACCGGCTCAAATACCGGTACGCGATTGGTGATCTTTGGCCATGGCTTCGGTTCTCCTGAATGTGAATGCTCATCACATTCTGTCTTCTTGCAGCCCACGCGAATGGCGACATCGCGCCGCTTGCTCACCGTCCAGCACCATCTCCAGCCAGCGTCGATGGCGTCCTCATACAAGTCCCCCATTACATCCCACATTCTTGACACATCGCGTGGCCAGCCTGCTGTGAACGTGCGCATTGAGCTCCACGCATTGGACGCCGCCACAGGCCAGTGGCACCTCGTGAACCACGGCGTCACCAACAGCGACGGTCGCGTGGCCACGGCGCTCGTACCTGAAGGGGTTGCGCTCGCGTTGGGCACGTTCAAAATGGTGTTTGATACGAAGAGCTACTTTGAGCAGATGGGCGTGACCGAGTATTTCTACCCCGACGTTCAAATCACGTTCCTCATCCATCGCACGGACCAGCACTACCACGTGCCACTGCTCATCAATCCGTTTGGTTTTTCAACTTACCGCGGCAGTTAACTTTGATACAATGGCACTTTCACGGTAAGCCTGATGTCGTCGTCGTCGTCTTCCTACAAACTCCATTTTGTTTGCAGATCGTATGGCAGCACAGGCGCGTCGTAGATCTCAGAATCTACATCGTCAAAACTGTCCAACGCATTCTTGTGATCGCTACACGCATTTTCTTGACTGTAACTTTCTGCTTTCTTGGTTCTGGCAGCACAGCAACAGATTTCACTGTTGGTCCCTTTGATGATGATAAAATGAGATCTATGGAACTGCTATCATAGAGTTCCATAACCGCCTTCGTCGGCGTAGCGCTTAGCCTATTAGGCAAGCGAAATGCTGACCCTGCCATCGAGCAAGCCGCTTGCGATTGTGATGCTGCTGCTGCAGTATTTGTTTAACTTGGTCGAATAGCGAGTGTGTGTTGCCCACGAACAAGTGGTTCCACATGCCCGAGAACGAATATGGCGTCTTCTGGTACACTTTCAGAACGGACGCACGCACCGTACGATCATCATCAGCGAAAACGATGTTACCAGTCGGTGACTCATGCATATATGGCAAGAGAAAAGTCTCTGGAATGGCGCTGCGTTCGGGGCGGCGCGATCCCGACAACTGGTGGATCGTGTCGGATCACAAGTGACCGTCCTAACCCACTTCCAGTTCCTCATCCAGTGTGCTGGACGTTTGCGACGTGTGTTCAACAAGGGTAGGCAACCACAGTGACGGTCGATTGCACCTGATGGGGTCCACATTGTTCCTGGAAGACGCTTTTAGAATCGGTCGTATCTGCCTGATATCTCTGTTAATCTAGGTTTAAATAGGATTTACGAGCGGATAAATTGGGTTGTTTTGAACATTTGAACAACATCAGGCGCGAAAAACTGAAAGCGCCAAAACCGGTTAACTTCCGGTTAACCCACATCCACCCAGATTCAAAAAACACGGGTCTCTCCAAAGAAGCGCGAGGTTCACGCGGGGAATTTTGGAAACGAGAAAGGGAAACCTGCGCGACGCGATCGCTCGGTGACGACAGGCAATCGCATCGGATAGAACGTGAGCACTGCAACCCGCTCCGCCGTCTCATTCTCTATCTGCCGTCCCGTTTCCTATCTGTTGACGTGCGTCGCAATGGGCGACGCCGTGCGCCGCGTGCAAAAGCACCTCCAGGAACTCTCGCGCGACCACCTCACGAGCGTCGAGGACCGTCACCACGCAAACCTTGGCTGGCTTCAGATTGAGCTGCAGAAATTATGTAAACAGATCGAAGTCGAAGTGCGCGTCGAGCTCACGCGCCCGCCGCGCTTGTCGTTCTCCAAACCTGCCCAAGCTCTGTTGCCGGCCGCCAAAGACGTTGAGACCAAACCCGCAGAGAACGCTACGACGACGAATATATCCACATCCACTGCGAATAATTCCACCGCTGCAGTAGCAGATCCAAAGCCGAAAACGCCGGTGTTGCCGTCGCCGGTGCACATGGCCGCAACACGATTGCAGTTTGATGAGACGGAAGAAACCTCACCGTCAAATAAGCGGAGACTTGACGATACCAAAAAGGTCAAGGAAAGTGAGACTGTTGCTACCAACAAACAAGCTGCGATCGCCCAGCGAGAAGTGATTAGCGTCGATTCTGACTCCGACGCCGAAGTGGTCACAGTCGTCCCGGCGGCGAAGAAACCTATGGTGAAACGAATGGTGAAACGCACGCGCGTTGTTCTCAAGCCCAAGAAGATGGTGAAGACGGAAAAGAAGTTTGTGAAAGAAGAGAAACCAGTTTTACCACAGGTGGATGTCGGGGCCCTCAAGGTCGTCGACCTCAAAGTAGAACTGAAGAATCGCGGATTAAAACAAACCGGTGTGAAGGCCGTTCTTGTCAAGCGTCTCAAAGAGGCTCTTGAGGTGGAGGATGCTGCGCAGGCTGAACACGACGCGGAAGCCGGCACATGGGTCACGAAGGAAGTCGTCGAGGATGTCCTAGAAGAGGTGGAAGAGGAATATGAAGAAGAAATTGAAGAGGAGGAAGCCGAACAGGTATTGTTGTCTGTCGATGAAGAGCCAGTCGATTCGGAGCAGAATACTGCAATTAATGGTGTGGAGGACCTGAGGGATTCCGAAAACGAGCTCACCGAAGATACGGAACGAATCGTTCAGGAAGAGTCAGCGGACGTCACGGTGACGTTAGTGAGAACGGAACCTGACCAAATGTCGCTCGAGGATGTGAACGCTTCATTCGTTGTCACAAACAAGGAGATGCTGACTGCTGAGGATGGCGCCAGCAGCCAGTCACTACAAGTGAAGAAATCTTCGGAATCCACAACAAAGTTGTCGAGTCCAAAGAAGTCCCTCTCCGACATGATTAACCCCATGACGGTTGATGAAATTGTACGGGAAAGCGCGGACGGTTTTGTTAGCCCAGACGGCAACGGCAAGATGCCAGTCGTCAAAGTGGCGTTGGCTCGCAAGTCTCCACGGAAGAAAGCACAACCCACTCCAGCGGCCCTGAAAGCAGATATGATCGCGGCATCGACTTCCAGGTCTCCAGACCTACCGGCTGATACAATCACGGCAGAAGTCACATCATCTGACGTGCCAAAATCGTTTCGAGATCCACGCGAGGAGATGGCCGATATTGTTATGCAGCCCCCTGTCGAAACTTCTGCGGAAACAGACATGAGCGAGAACGACGTTGACGCGACACCACAACCTCGACAAACAGTCACCGTTCCGCCTTCGCAAGTTCGCGATGAAATGACCAAACGCGTCCCCCCCTCCAAACATTCTGTCTCGCTTGCTGCTGATAAAGCGTCCACTCAACATTCAACGACGACTGACAATGCTTCCGGGTCGATCCGCTCGAAAGGTACCGAGAAGTCACAAATTTTCATGGAGGCTATGACTCCTAGTCGTGATTTGATGGAGAGGGTGAGATCTCTCGCGTCATCGTCTCAATCGAGCTCAGTTTCCTCGATTACTGCAGCTAGGCGATATACAGGCAGCGTGGGTTTTGTTGAAGACTCCCAGCCTGACCAGTCACTAAATCGAATGAGCGCAGCAACTGAATTCTCAACCCAGTCCACACGCGCCGTGTCCACATCTCAGCTAGAGCTAGAGTCGACCACCTCGAGAGCGAAGACGCCTGACTCTGCGACGTCTGTTCCTCCTCCCAGTGAACGAGTCGCACAGAGCGAGCCCCGACTGCATGCTGCGAAGCCGCAAGTCGAGAATGAGGCAGAACGCAAGCGACGTGAGCAGCAAGAAAACATTCAGCGCGAAGCTCAGCGACTTCGATTAGCTATGAAGCAATCTGCGAAAAAACGCTTCGAGGAATCCAAGAGTACGACACTTTTCTGGAAGCGAGAGCAACAAAAAGTCGATAATCAGGCTGAAGTGTCTTTAAGAGTGGAGAGCGCTACATCAACATCGACTCCAGATGGAACTACTTGTTCGTTGGCTGATTCGAGTCATCCAACCAAGCGAGGGTCTGCAAATACCGAGAGAGTGGCAAGTGAACCTGCTGCGGAAGTGAAGGAGTCAGTCTCAGTGGACTCAAGCTCGTCCGGAAATGTAGTGTCTGACGTACTCGCTCAGTCGAAGTCCAAACCTCAAGCACCGCCATCTGAGCCGCTGGCAAAAAAGGAGTCACAGAAGCAGAGCCTCCCCACAAGGAAGCGGTCGAGTATCGTGCTGGATAGCAGTAGATCAACTCTTTACCCCTCCAAAAAGCGTGCGAGTATCACGCGAGGAAAGGAAGTCGAACCCACTGTTAAGCGCACGAGCCTAACAAAGACGACGTCACCCGCTCAAAATCTTCGCAAGCGATCGAGTACCGAACGTGTACCAGTAAGAAGTGAGGCGCCAAAACGCAAGCGTTCGAGTGAACCTCGCGACAAGCCTGCTGATGTGTCGATAGCTACCAAGCGTAAAAGTGTTTCATCTAGTCAATCCGATGAGCTGCGTGTCCGAGCAGACGCAACTTCCGGTTCCAGCATTTCGCAAAAGCTGTCTAGAGTGAAGAACAAGTTCGGCGTATCTTCGTCAACAACTGCAAAGCGGAAAGACTCGGTTTCCTCAACTATTTCGTCGAGCTCCAATGCGTCTGCAAATGAATCTCGATCCAGACCCACTGCATCTGTTATGGGTGGTGGAGCCTTGCGTAAACCAGCGAATCTCGTGAGCGGATTGCACTCGTTTACATCACTACTCGAAAAGGACACGGTGAATCTATCCAGCTCACAAGGCAGCAATACCAGTACAAACTCTCGACAGGCCACCGGTGTCAGTGCATTAAAGTTGGCGGAGAAATCGCGACTTCTCGAGCAGAAGAAGAATCTGGAAAAAGCCAAACGGAAAGAGGCGCTTGCTAAGAAGTATGAGGAGCAGCGAAAAGCAGATGACGAAAAGCGAAAGAAGTACGCGCTGATGAAAGAGAAGGCTGAGCGTGATGCACGCCTCAAACGTGAACAAGAGCAAGCGACTGAGAAGAAGCAACGTGAGCTCGAGCTGGTAAAGAAGCGGCAGCAACGGTTGCAGGAGATGCGATCAGGAATGGAAAAGAAGAAAGCGCAGGGAGGTGACAAAGATCAAGTCGCAGCTCCAAAGGTAGCCGTACCAGTGTCACGAACTGGGGGTGCCACCACGTCTGCAACATCCACACACTCGACTAAGGTAGCTGTGCAAAAGTCGCGTACGCAGCAGGAGGTGACTACCTACGCCATGTCAGAGAATGAGGAATCGTCCGAGAGCGAAGATGAGAAGGATACGGAACGCAACGCGAAGAACATTCCGAAGTGGGCGCAACGTGAGAATCTGGAACGTACTCTTCGGATGCAATTCGGACCGAACGCGGCAGACCCGACGCCGTCAATCTTTCCTGATTTTGTTGATTCGTGCGATCTAGAAGCCATCTTTGAACCCACCGATGCGCGCAAGAAGAAGCGCTTCCAGCGGCGAACGAGCAGTGGTAACTGGCTAGGTGATCGACCAACGGCGCGAGAAAAGGCTGTGTACAAGAAAGACATGGGTTTCCAGCGATAAGGTTGTCGTCGTCGATGCACAGGTGATATTTTATTGATGGGTGCTTAACCACAGGCGCTAACGATGGCATAATAAATATGAGACTTGAAATGAATGTTAACGCTTCGATCGCGTCTGATGCCCGCTCCGATTCTGCCTCATCTTTGGCCTTCGTGGTTTAAGCGGCTCGCAACAATTCTTCGGCTCGACCGTGTTGTTTCGGGGGCAGCGGAGCGGGTGCACGTCCGACCTCCGACTGTTTAGGTTCCACCAACATGCTGCTTGAATACGTGAAGCGGAGCGCGGATCCCAATTTCGTCTCGCCCGCGTACTGGTCGTAGAAGGTCGCACTGTCCCCAATGATAAAGCTCCGCGAACGATGGCGAAGACTGGAAGTATCAACTGCTGAGGCCGAGACGTGCGGCGAGCCGACCGATCGGGGCGACGATAATGGCGACTCGACGCCGAAGCGATCCATCAGCGTTGACGTCACGTTCGTGGCAGCGCGAGTATTCATCGTCGGGAGCGCGGTGCTACCACTCGGTAAGTGTTTAAACTCACCCGAAGCGTACATGCGCATGACGTCGTCTTCGTCCGCCAGCACGTTCGTGACCAATCGCGCCAAGTTCTCGAGCGTCTTTTTCACGCACTTGCTCGTTGGCTCATCGCGCAAGTTAGTGTCGAGCGCAACAACGCACCCAATGGGCGTAAATTGCTTGTCTTTCTGGAAGATAGGCGCGGCGCCAAAGAAGCGGTAGACTTCTTGGTGCTGCGGCGGCACTTTTTTGCGGTCGCGCGATGCCGTGAAGACCTCTTTGCTCTTCATCGCGTGGTGGCAGAGCGACAAGAAGTTTGGTGACTGCATTGCACTCGTTCGGAGTCCTTTGTGTGCGAGCACCCAGACGTCCGTTTCGTCCATGAGCACGACCGCGCCGCCTTTGCACTCGAGGTAATCGCCGAGCAGCGAGCACACCGAGTGGAGTTTGTGGTTGTGGGACTGACTAATGGTGACTTTGTAGTCGGTCGCCCACGTGCGCGGAGAAGCACTCGCCGTCGGGGAGAACGCATAGTCGGCCACCGACATGGGGGAGTTCATCGCCGACGTCGGCGGCGTCGCCATGTACGACGGCAGCGACAAAGACGATGGCAGCGACATGGGCGTGGATTCCGCACGTCGCGAACGCACCACCGTAGGTTCGCACTGCCTGTCGACCGAGCGCGCGAGAAGATCAATGTCGTCGCGAATTGACGGGTTCGTGTTGTGGCGCGTGATGCACCGCAAGCAAGTGTACGAAATGTCGACGCCGGCGAGCGGCACGTCCACGAGCAAGAAACCTAGGCAACCGCGGCAGCACACGTCGCCACACTGTTTATAGTCAAAGAAACGCGTCAGATACAAGGTTCTTTGTGATTGTGGACAAGTTGAGGGTACGTACCGCACGACAGTGGTGACGGCGTCGCATGAAGCCGAATTTCTTAACGCAAATGCCACAGCGAGGCGCGCGTTCGTTGGACTTCCACGCCGAGATCGCGACGCCTTGGACCACGGGTGGACGGTTACGCAGCGAGAGGAGACCGCCGTAGGTCTCGTACGGGTGCATGGGGTCGCTGCTCATCGTGATTAGTTGTGGTGTTTCCGACGACGAGATCGTTCTGCAAGTGGCCGCGAACGGGAAGAAGTGCGAATGTGGTGGTGCAACCGCCTACCAATCCAAGTCCGTAGTCCAGCTTGAAGCAGGTCAAAGGAGGCGTCACATCTGTTATCGAGACGTAGCGCCTTCCCGGTACGTTCTGGCGCTCAGGTGTCGAAGGCCGACGCAGCTTCCGTGATCTAACATTGGATGACCACTATTGGCACATCTCCCAGATCTCTCTCGACAAATATCCCGTGAAGGTTAGTGTCCAGCGTGATCATGATCGGGATCCGTTCTGGTGCGTCGCATCATAAGATTCACCAGCGGATTCGTTGCGACAAGCGACAATGGATCCGGCTGTGTCCATTTTTGGACATGGGATGCAGAGGGCAGCCCACTCAAGTGGCCAGTCAGCGCTGGCTACACAATCAACTTCACGGGTCCATTTTGGCGGCCAAGTGACTCGAGTTGCTTCAGCTTTCTGCTCGAACAAAGCAATTCTGAGTCGCAGTAATTGCGAATCGATCGAGAACATCAGGGAAAACGACGCGGCATGCGATGGGCTCGTCAAAGAATGGTGAGGAATCCAGTGCATCGACGCTCGTGCTCGTCGACGACGCCGAGTATGAGCTTTATACATCACGAAGCGCGATTGTGTTTCCCCATTGGAACTCGGTCGAGGCAAAGGGCCGTCAGCGCACCGTGAGTGTCTCGCTGTCGCTGTGCCCACGCTCCCTCGATGATGCAAATGCTGTTTCGGCGTCAGCTTCCGTACCCCTCGTGATTACGGCGCCGATGACGTCACGCTTTCAACTACAGTGCGGCTCCTCGTTGCTACTGCTTCTTCGCGTGGGTTCGCCATTAGAATTTGAAGTGCAGTTTGTGCCACCACGCGATTGTGATTTCGGAACCTCCAACTTCCAAGACCAGATCGTCATCCAGACACGGCTTGCTAAATTGACCATTCGATTGTCGGCACTATGGGAACGCCCCACCATCGAAGGAGTGGATTCTGACACCTTTGAGCCTCGCATTTTGCCGACTGTGAAAGCTCCATTGTTCAAGCTGTTCGACCAGATCGAGCGGGACGCTGCTGCACTAGCATCGCAAGCTTTAAGGAGTTTAAGTCACCGCGTCAGCGTCAGCGCGAGCTTCCATCCGCAGAAGAACACGGAGCATCGCATCGACAGCCTAGCGCCAGTACCACCCAGGCAGCCTAACCCGCCTCTGCTGTATTCAAGCATCTCTCGTCCGTCGTCTTCAAGCCACCGTAGAACTCCAAGTCCGCGGGTGCTGGAGCCACTATCCGCAGAGGTGCCACTGGCTCCTACGATCGTCACGGCGGCCGTCGATAACCAAGCCGAGGCCCGGGAAGTTATTTTACGATTACGCGCGCGCCGCTCGTCACTTCATTCAACGACGACGCCGAAGCCACACGAGACGAATGACCTCCACTCTCAACCGACGTGCCCTGAGAGCCATTTGGATGCGAAAGCGAAAGCAGAGCTCGAGGAATTTCACGCGCTCGTAAGAGCGGCAAAGTTGAATGTGGCCGGTGAGAGGACCAAAGCCAAGCACGAATTGGACTATTACAAGTCGTTGCTGCTAGTTCAGCCGTCTGCGAGTATTGCAGGGTTGTCATTGGCCCCAACAGCCGAGCAGAATAGTGATCTACACAACGGATCCCTGAAGAAACCGGCTCGGCTACCATCACTACCACAAGACATCAAGCCACAGTGGAGCGATTCGGCAAACCACCCGCGAGTCGACGACAAACCGAAGACCACCAATCAAGAGTGTTCGCCGGTGAAACGAAGTCACCTCAAGTCTCTGAGCACGACTGCGGTAAAGCCTACTCGAGACCCAAAGACTCTTCGGAAATCAACACCGTCATCAATGAATCAGCGGCCTACGCAAGCGACTGCCCCCCAGCCTCACGCTGGGTCAAACCCACTGGGTTCCAAATCAGCAGCGAGTAAGCCACTTACAAATGCGTCAGCGGTGAAAACAATTGTTGCCTTCACTAAATCAACGAAACAGAAAGCCACCGTCAAGAAGACGCCTGTCGCGATCAAACACGACCGCGCGTTGGACGATTTTGACGATGTGGATCCGGAGATCGACGACGCGCCTGTTCTGCCAGACGATCTGCAAACTAGGTGGAGTGGGGAAGACGAAGAGGACGACGACATCATGCTCACCATGAAAGTGCCACTGTACTAAGTCAGCACATCACACACCACTGCGCACGAAACATATTCGTTGATATGGTTCACGACGGCCACTTGTGGTCCGATACGATCCACTTCGAGTCGGCGATTTCGCGGCCGCGGATGCGCGCAAACTCGAAATGTGCGTGCGTGTGATTGTGCACATGCAATCGTCCGTAGCCATACTCATTTTGGACATTCACGCTCCAGTGCTTGTCCCAGTACTGCGCATCGTCGAGCACAGCGCCAGCCGCGCCAATCATAATATGGATCGGCGCCTGTGTGTATCCTCTCGCGTCGTCTTCGATGCACGCTTCCTTTTGCACGGCACACGTACGTTCATACGCGTGGTAGTGTCCGCTAAACACAATGTCCACACGATGCTCAAGCAACAACGGCTCGAGCGACGCGCGCAGCAATAACGAGACGTTGTAGTCTGGCTCAAACGCCTGGGAGCAGTACACGGCCCGGTGGAGATGCAGGACGAGCCACGGCGTCTTGGAACGGTCGACATTGCGAAGATCGTTCTCTAGCCAGGTATGCATGGGCGAGCCTTTCGTGATATCGTGCTCGCTGCTGACGATCGTGTGGTGCGTGAGTCCCATTTCGAAACTGTACCAGAAGACGCCATTGCCGTTCCCAGGCATGTGGAAACGCTTCGCTGTGGGCAGTGCACATTCGCCCCCCGAGTCTTGACGGTAATTCCCTCCCTCGGGATGCCAGCCATTGGTCGCGCCCGCCCCCGAGACGTCGCGTTCGCCGCCGCTCATATAGTCGTACTCGTGGTTCCCCACGGCGACCATATACGGCAGTCGACTCGCGAGCGGTTGGACCCACGCGCCAAACTGGTCCCATTGGTACGTGCGGCCACGGGCATACGATAGATCACCAACGTGCAGCACGCCTACGTAGTTCATATTCACGCCGTGGTTCTCCTTGAAGTCTTGGATCATGAGCTGCATCGCATTGCGCGTGACGCTCGGCTTGGAGATCCCTTCAAGAAACGACTGGTACGCTTTCGGCTCGGGTTCCGGAACCAAAACGTTTTCTCCAAGATCGCCGAAGACGAAAAAGCTTTGGGGCAACAACGCCAAGTGATTCGAATTGGTCTCCCCAGATGGTGGCGGCTGGGTAAAGGTAAATTCATTACTCCAGACGCCGGTCGCCGAGCCGACTGTGTACCGGTACGTAACCCCCGGCTCGAGACCCGTCACCAGAGCGTCGTGAATGTACCCCGGATGACGGAAGAATGCGGTGGAGCGCGTACGCGCGTGGCCATTGCACATGTCGTTGGCATCGTACGTCTCGGTCTTGTTTGCGACTACCCGTGTGAAGATCGTAGGCTCCGAGGCCTTGCCGATTAGGATCTGTGGCGCGGTGACGCGGCCCGTGACCCACTGGACACGCATCTCATCGGGTCGCGTCGTGACGGCGAGATGCACTTGCAGCGGTTCGGTATGCCCACGCTCCAGTTCGACGTGGGGCGACTCGCCAATGCACTGGTATACGAGTGGCTCAATAAACTGCAGATAGCGAAACTGGTACGAACACCGCTGGTTCACGAGCGGACCAAATACCACTGCGCCACGCACGCGGTCGTCGCCTTCAAGCGTCCACACATTAACATCCCGCAAATACACATAGTCGAAAAAGTCGAGATCTTGTGCTACGGATGATTCACTGTTATGTGGTGGCTCTTCGTCGTCCACACAATAGACTGCGATGGTATCGCCGACGTCGACGGTATCGATGGGGTTCGCAAACATAAAGCGCACTTGGACGCTGTCCAGATGGCGCACGATTGTTGTGTTCACGTCGAGAGTAATGCGTGGCGGTTCGCTCGCTGCTTCGTCCCGCGGCAGCGCGTTGCAGCGCTGGCCAAAGCGTTCGCATGGATGGAAGCTGTCGTGGAACTGCCACGCGCCGCCGCGGTGCCAGTCGGGATGCACCTGGGCGTACGCTTTAGAAAACACCGGGAGAATTGGCTTGTCGCCGATCGCAGGAGGATGGAGTGCGCTGTCGTGGACGCGCAGGTCGAGCGCAGTAGCGGCAGTGCAAAGGCACACGCCATAGAGCGCGAGTGGCACGCCATAGTTCATGATGATTTTTTACTGTGGGGAAGAGGCGTTTGGTTGGGTCGAGGATGAGGAGTGCAACATAAGTCAGCGTAGAAACTTTATCGCAACATTCCGGCAACATAAAGGATGAAGCCATTCATGTCGAGAGCTGGGCTAATTTTGGAGAGAGAAATGTTGCTGTGGTCAGGCAGGACGCTAGTGTCAGTCCTGCTCATCCAATGTAACCATCTATGCTCCTACTATCCACACACAGCTTTGTAGCGATCTGATTCTAGCTTCTGGTCTTGGCACGCTTAGTCGAGCGTTCGCTCTCGTCCTTGTCGCTCTCCTCCTCATTGGTCTCGACTGGCGCGGCCTCGGAGTGGGCACGCGACGCAACGAGCGCACGCAGTTCAGGGCCACTCACGTGCGCGGCCTTGGTGCCGGTCAGCAAATACCCGCTAAAGTTGTTCATCTTCATTTCCGGATGGGTCCGCCCCGGTAGAATCTGATACTCGCGCGTCCACGTCTCACTCAATTGCATATCAACAATCGAGTCCATTTTTTGGAGCGTCAAGAACAATTGCGAGAGTGGTTCGAGGTATTCCGAGTACACGACAAACGGCCGCGCGCATTTGAGGTAAGGTAGCAGCGCCAGCAACACGTTCTTGGGATCGTAGTGGGCCGCAATGACCAGGCTATCGGACTGATCCCGGACCCACGCGCGTACGACTTCGGCCGGCTCGCGCTGGACTTTGGTTTCGGCCCGTTTGGCTTTGCGTGCGTAGTATTTCTGTTGCTCCTCGGGGGTGTACTGCGCAATGCGCTCAGCTTCGAGCTGCTGCTTTTCGTCTTCCGTGAGCCGGTCCTTCATGATTGGCTCGGTCATGGGGATCGCATCCTCGGGCTAGTGAGGAAAAACGAATGTAAGTAGATCCGGTTGAGAAAGGAGCTTGATCGAGAAAACGCACCATTTCAATGTACTTGAGGGTGTTCAAGGGGAACGAGTGAATTGACTCCAAGGACGGTTTGTCTACATATCAAATACCATAAGTCAGTACATCCACTTTTCCACACAAGCCACATGCGGAATTGCACCAAAATTGAAGCGGCGAAGAATATCGTTGGGCACTTGTTGGCCTTCGTAGCCAGCAATAATGCGACCCAAGCCGCTCTGACGCTCAGCGATCGCACCAGTGATTAAGCCCATGCAGGTATCGACCACCAACACTTGAGCAGTGGCGTAAATGTTGGCGTAATTCAGTAGCTGCCCCAGCGTATCTTCGCGCATGTTACAAATCTTGCTGGGGTTCTTGACACGGTACGTCCGGCACAGCGACTCGGCCGTGCACTTGACAAAGCGCACGCGTGGCATGTACTTTTGCTGCTTTTTCTTGAGATATTTCTGCTTGGAAAATTCGGTTTTCGCGTCCCACGTTTCGCTGTTTTCCACGAGCTTTTGGATAATTTCTTTGCCCGAGACGCCGCTTTCACGGAGGCCGGCAATGTCGGTACTGTTGAGGCGCTGAGCCGAGTTGGTATCGACATAATTGCGGTTGTCTTCGGCCGGCACTTCAAACTCGCCAATTTCTGTTGGCAGTAAACCAGCACCAACACACCAACATGTTAGACCAATGAAACTCACCCACGCCAACGATTTGGTGTGACGTACCCGCCGAGACGGGGTCGGGAAAGAGCCCACCGTCGACCTGCGTCAGCTTTTTGTTTTGCTCCTCAAAGATGGATCTATGGGCATCGAATAAATTAGCCAACGATACTGTTGGGACAACGCCAACAACACCAACGAACCCATAACGCGCACCAATGACTGGCTTAACCGGCGTGAGTTTCTTGCCAACGCGGATGTTGCAGCTATTAGAACAATTACAGAGATTAGAGCTCGCGATTCCGAGTCATATTAAAGGCGCTGGAAGTGCAAGCGCCACGAACTTGTTAATCTTGATGTCCTGGAAGAAGAGACGCCCATCGCTGGTCTCGCAGATGACGGTGTCGCCCTCGTAAATCACGTTTTCTTGGCGCGGCGACGCACTCGTCTTAGTTGGCATGGTGGCGCTAATGGTAAGTGGCTTCGTTGGGTTGGGTGGCGCTCCGAGAGCTATCTTATCTTAGTACCGACACTAAAAATCCGGATACGGACCGGATTATCCGGTTAATCAACCGAACTGTACCGTGTATACCGGTCATCCAGCCATGCTTGTCAACAGCTCACTCTCAATTGACCAGCACCATCTAAACTTCATTGACTCGAGGCGGGATTTCTCGGCTTGTAACGTCACTAGCAATATCCAGCAGCAGCACCACGCGCGTTAGCGTCTCCGCTACCATGTGGCGACACTGCACCGCCGTTTTCGCAGCGCTCGCAGTCGTTCTGACGCCACCACACGGTCAAACCCTCGCATCCAGCGTCGTCTCCGCTGCAGCAACACCGTCTCCTACGAGCCCTGACTACTGGTCGTGGTTCTACCGCTGGCACCGTGGCGGTGCTTTTGTGTTCCACGAATCGGTGCATCCGTGCGCCATGGCGAATCAGAGCTGCTCGATCACTGACGCCACCGATCTGCGGTTCGACGTATTGCGGGTCAACACAACCATCATTCCACAGCGCGCGTTCGTACAGCTCACGTACGATCTGGGCGATGACGACGCGCGAGATGGTGATTTTATTGGTGTTTATTGTGTCGACGAAGACGAAGAGCCGCTTCGGACCGTGGCGTCCAGTGATTTTATCGATTACCTCCCTATCAATGCGAGTCACGAAGACTCGTTCCACGGCTCATTCGTAGTTGGACCGCTGGTCAACATGCGCTGCTCGTATCAATTCCGCTACATTCGGCATCTGGACCACCTCACGTACAAAACCATTGGCGAATCGCCTCATATCGAACTGCTCTATGGCCCCTCGGAGCCGGTGCAATTGCATCTCGCCCTTACCGCGACGCCTGGCGACATGCGCGTGACGTGGACCAGCGGGAAAGGTGTCCACACACATATCCACTATGGTACGACGCCGATCAATCTCACGCACCACGCCGAGGCCACGATAGCGACCTACGACGCCCAGGACATGTGCCAGGCGCCGGCGACCACAGCCGCCCCCCGTTGGTTTCGCCATCCCGGCTACATCCACACCGGCGTCATGAAAAACCTGGTTCCAGGTGAGACCTACTACTACACGGTCGGCAGCAAGTTTGGGATTGTCAGCAACCCGACCGCATTCACCTTTCCACCCCTGCCAGGATCAGAACCCACGGGCCGCCAGAGCTATTTTGTGTTTGGCGATCTCGGCGACGGCGTCCTCACCAAGCTTCCGACTGGCCACTCGGCCGAGCGTCGCTTCACCCATCTCCACTATGCCTCACGACCGTCCGCGACCTCCAACCAGACCATCATGAAGCGGATCGAGCAGGATCTGGCTGATGATGATGCCTCCACGTTTGTCGCGGTTGTCCACGTCGGCGATCTCTCCTATGCCAAAGGCCGCACCTATCGATGGGATCAATTTGGAGCCGTCATCGAACCCGTGGCGTCGCGGCTTCCGTATATGGTCGCGGTGGGGAACCACGAGTATGACTACCTCAGCGGCGGCCGTGGCTTCGATCCCTCGGGCAGCGACGCCGCCGAGAATAATGGATGGCACCCCCTCCAAGGCAATTTTCAAAACGATTCCAACGGCGAGTGTGGTGTCCCCACAGTTAAGCGATTCCCCATGCCAACGACCGAAAATGGAACGGAGAACCCGCCTTTCTGGTACAGCTTTCGCCTGGGGCTCACGCACCACCTCGTCCTCAGCAGCGAACACAACTGCAGTCGGCATGCGCCGATGCACACGTGGCTCCTCCACGAACTTACGCACACTGTGAACCGCACGCTCACCCCGTGGCTGCTCGTGCATCTCCACCGGCCATTATATTGTTCCGAGAATTATGCCTCAGACTACCACGTCTCACTGCTCTTGCGCGAGTGCCTCGAGCCCTTATTTCTAAAGCATCGTGTGGACGTTGTGTTCTCGGGTCACTACCACGCGTACGAACGCACATGTCCCGTCTACAAAGAAGCGTGTCAAGCCGAGGCACCGGTCCATATCATGGTCGGGTCGGGCGGCGCCGAGCTCGACGATATCAATTACCTCAAAGCCCAAGGCAACACGACGGACGAGAAGACGGTGTGGAGTCGCAGCCGTCAACAAGAGTATGGCTACGGTCGCTTCCACGTGTACAATGCGAGCCACGCGCAATTCGAGTTTGTACGATCGCGCGACCGTCACGTAGCCGACGAGGCGTGGATCATTTCGGACCATAATTGGACGACGACGTAAAATCAAGGATTGCGGGTCGAGACACGAGGCAGTTGTGGAGAGGACCGTTTGGTTGGAAGGCTGGTCGTGGCACGACGCGGCTCGAGGTCTCCGATACGTTGTTGGTGCCGTCGTGAGGGTGATGCATTCGCCACGGCCGTTGCGGCGCGTTCCATCGCCGTCGGCTGTAGCGTCGGTACTGACACGCACCGTGCCATCTCGAGCTTGCGTTCTCTATCGGAGAGTTCTTCCTGAGTCGGGGTCGAGGTCTTGTGAGTCGTCACAGGCGGACTCGACACCCGCGTCGAGATCTTCCAGTCGTCAAATGACAGCAGCGGCGATGCGTCTGGGCGATCGCGGGAGTTGGGAGGCGACGCGGCTGGAAGGAATTTCTTCAAAGGCGACCGGACGCACGAGAGACTTGGGGAGCAGTCCACCAGCGACTGGGAGGAACTGGATTTCGATTGGGGTTGGTGGCGCTGATTTGCGTCGAGGCCCAGTAGTGCTTTGACCTGGGTCTGAAGGTCGTCGATTTCGCTCTTGAGCTCGTCGATGATGCGCATCGCGTCGCGCTCGCGCTCTTCGCATACGCTCGTAGCTTTCCAAGCATGCTCGCACTCGTCACGATAGAACACGAGGTTTTTCATCTCTTCGTCTTGCAATTGCTTGGCGGTTTTAAATCGAATCGCACCCATCACCAGCTCATTTTTCAACTCCAGGCACTAGCGAGAATACTTCATCATCAGTACACCAAAAGTACACTCTCATTCCCAAAACGCTTACCTTTTCCATGAGCTTTTGCTGGAGGCGGAGGTTCTCGCGGAACTGGAGACTCAATTGGGTATACTCAAAGCGAAACCGATCGAAGAGCCGCGTGATCTGCCGCTTGTGGACGTGGTCGGACACCCCGTCAGTGTCCAAAACGCGCTGGAGCTCGCGCTCGGCCTCGTGGAACCGCGCGTCGCGCGCCGCTTCGAGCGTCGCTGTCTCTGCGAGCGACTCGGTTGACATTGCCACAGCAGTGAGCAGTTCTTCTTGGTGTTCATTCTCGCTCTCCGTGGCGTGGGCGAGCGATGCGACTGCTGATGACTTGCGGCGTCCATGCCCCGACGACTTGCGCACCATTTGCTTCCCACTGTCCAATGGGTTTTTGTCTGCCGCTCCATTCTCCATTGTCCAAAACAACGAGGAGCTATTTTCAAGATGGCTACATATCCTAGCATAGCCTACTTTGGGATGCATTTCATGTGGTCCACTTCATTTAGGTACCACAAACGGGTCGAAACCTATTCCTACCAAACCCAAACCAGTCGATCAAAAAGAGCTCTTTGTCCAGCCATCACCGACGAAGAAGCAGCGTTCTCTCGACGGCTCTGTCGACACCATGGCAAAGAAAAAGACCGGCAAGGGCAAAGGCGGCGGCGAGAAAGAGTTGACCAAAGCTCAGCGCATCGAAGCTAAGAAAGCCAAGCAGGTCGCGAAAGGCGCCAAGAAAGATCGCAAAGCCAACGACGAAGAAGACATTGAACTCATTTTGGCCGAAATCCTCAAGAAAGATGCCCAGCGTAAAGAAGTACTCATGGAACCATCGACCCAACCGAGTCCACGTGCGAATTTCAGCATGTCGATGCTGCCGACTGGCGAAATGCTATTGTTTGGCGGCGAATACTTTGACGGCGACACGAACGTGTGCTTTAACGAGCTGTTTCGGTGGAACGTTGACGGCGGCGCCAGCGATTGGAAGCAAATTTCGTCGCCGAATACACCGCCGCCACGCTGCAGCCACCAAGCCGTCGTGTACCGCGACCACCTCTATGTGTTTGGTGGCGAGTTTGCGACGGCCGATCAGTTTCACCACTACCGCGTACGTTATGTATCCAGGAGAGAGGAGGAGATCAACCTTCTGATGATTTTGTATTATACTAGGATTTCTGGCGATTGGACCTCAAGACCAATGCGTGGGAAGCACTGGAAGACAAGGGCGGTCCGTCGCCCCGCAGCGGTCACCGCATGGTTGTGTGGCGCAACTATCTCGTAGTGTTTGGCGGCTTTTACGAAGCGGCGCGCGAAACCAAGTGGTACAATGATTTGTTCCTGTTCAATTTCGCCGAAATGAAGTGGCGCAAAGTCACGTACCCTCCGCTCAAGGCCGTGCCGTCGGCCCGCAGCGGCTGCCAGCTCGCTGTCCATCCGTCAAAAGACTTGATTTACGTCTATGGCGGCTATGCCAAAGTGAAGAACGTGGGCGAGAAATCCGAAGGCAAAGTGTTTTCGGATCTGTGGGCACTAAACATGGCGCCAGTGCTCAAGCGCCAAGAGCCGACGTGGGAAAAGATGTCGCGCAAAGGCCAAGCGCCGAGTCCGCGCGGCGGCGCGGCCGTGACGGTCCACAAGCAGCGATTCATTCTGTTTGGTGGCGTTTACGACGAAGAGCAGCGGCGCCATGCGATCCAGAGTACGTTTTATAATGACCTCTTTGTCTATGACATGGACCGGCGGCGGTGGTTTGAGTTTAAAGTCCGCGGCAAGAAAATGACCGAAGGCAAGCGCCGCCGCAAGAAAAAGGGGAATGAGGGAGGACAGGAAGACGACGGAGGAGAGGAAGACGAAGGAGAGGAGGAAGACGAAGTGGACGAAGACGATTTTGAAAAGATGCTGGAGAACCAGTTTGGGTATATTGACCAGGACGGCAACTTTGTCTACGTCAACGAAGAGGAGGACGACGAAGCAGAGGAGAAGGAGGAGAAGAAAGAGGACGACGAGGACAATGACGACTTACCCAAGCCCGTGTCGGCACCGCGGATCCATGTCTTCTCGGACGACGAAGAGGAGGAGAAGAAGGACGCAGAGGACACGACGGAGGTTGTGGTCCCCCGCTCCTCTGCACGCTCGCGCGCAGCTCCTCCTGCAGTCGAGGCCACACCGTCCGAGCCATCCGCACCGTCGCCGTGCCCCCGCATCAATCCCGCGTTGATCATCCGCGGCAGTACCCTCTATGTGTATGGCGGCATGGTCGA
>JAADVD010000356.1:0-29356 GCA_023334535.1 Pythium vanterpoolii
CGCCGACAACCATTGAGATGTTGTTTCCCCATATCAAGACAAACCGAGTGCTCGTGGCCAAGCTACTGGGGCTTCACATTTCGGGCGTTGGGCGGTATGACTTTGTGTTTAACACCATTAGCCACCGCGTGATTGCGACCAGTGTTGACCTCAATTTCGTGCCGATGTTCGTGGACGCCCTCAAGAATCCGAATGAAGTTGCGCTGCTGCTCAACAAGGCTCACATCACACCCGAGTACTTGATCAGCTCCCAAGCGACGAATGGAGGCAGGCTTGGGACACAGTGTGAAGACGACGCACCCATTCGTCCGGCGTCCAGCAGAATACCCATGGCGTACTTGTTGACCTAGAACGAGGTATTACATCGCAATGTAGGACCCAGAGAAATGCACACAACATCCACAACCGAAGTATCCAGAAACTGCGACAATGCTATACTTAATCAGTGTGGCCCGCTACGGAGTGATCGAGAGGTAACTTGGTCCCTGGTTCTTCTGTCGTCATTATTCGTGTCCCTCGCATTCGAGTCTTCTCCCAAGCGTTTCTCCGTCTGGATACTGCCTTTCATCAATAGTGACATTATAAGAATCATTCTATGTCACAAACATCTTGCTCTTAAAGTCAGGGTCTCGTGATTGGAAAAGAGAAGGACAATTAAACCACCCGGTCTCATTACCGGTACTGAACCGTTATGATGGAGACAAAGGTCAAAACAACTAAGCGCGGCAGCCATGGCCGCCCGCTGCGGCGTCCGACGCCTGCGTCCTCGACTACCCTGTCGCTACGGTCGGTGCGACCAGTGCGACGTGCCGACGCGCGCGCCAAGAATCATTTGCAGCTCGAGCACGACGTGCAAAAACTGCGCACCGAGGTCGCGCGGCTTCAGCAGCTCCGACAGTTGCTCGAGCACCAGGCGCTGAACCGCGCGGACAATCACGCTGGGTCCGCGTGTCGCTTGGTCAAGACCTACTTCGATGTCTTTCAGCGCGGCTACGTGCCGCCGTCTCTGTCACCATCATCCCATATCCGGACCGGCGCCACCTTTCATCCAGGCGGGGATCGTTTTCATCCGGACGATTTTTTGTTCTCGATCATGGACGAGAATGTTCTTGGTGGCGGTTTTCGCGGCGTCCACATAATGATTGAGCAGTGGAAGCGATATGTCTCAGCATTTGTCGGCACGAAGATCCAGTTTCTCACTGCTGTAGTTAGCAGTGTTGATGTTGATCCCGAGAACGGTTCTCCATCTCGGATCCATGTTACGGCCACGGCCAAGTACGCCGGTCACTTGACCCTTGCCGGGATCGAAGGAATGTTCCCGCACGTCCTCACGAACGCTCCGCTGGTCGTGGATCTCATTGGCCAGAACATTACTGGCCTCGGCCGGTATGAGTTTGTCTACGACTGCGACCAGAAACGGATCGTCGAAACCGAGATCCAAATTGATCTCATCAGTGCATTCTCCAAGGTGATTGCCAACGCCAACGATTTGGCATTGTTGTTTGGCGAGGCGCTGTTGACGGCCCAGTATTACATGGGCGAGGACAGCGATGAGTTAGCTCAGTCGGTAAGAAGAGGAGGACGAAGAGGAGGAGGAGGAGAGGACGACTCGCCGCCCACGACGCCAACGACGATAACGTTAACAAGTGATGAAGAAGAGCACACGGGCAAACAGATGCGGCTCGATCGGATTTTGTGTGAAGAAAAAGAAGAAGAAGAGTGAGGAGGCGGGAGGCCTGAATAGACGGACGCCATTCGATCGTCGGGAGATGAGATGGATCCTCTGTGTACGTGAGCGTTGCGGTCCCAAAGGCACAGGTGTTGTTGACTTTGGTCTTGTCCAGACACAGACTTGAGAGTCTTGCGCTGCACATCGTCGATGCAGTGCGTTTCATTGCGCAGCGAGGTCCTGCTGCACTTAATGTCCAGCCATGCGGCGGAACATTAAGTTCGTGCATCTTTAAACTAGATATTTCAGCGGCGACCCCGCTCACTTTGCGAGCTCTCGAGTGCGCGTTCTCTGACAACGACATGCGTACGTGGCACAGCTTCGTCAAAGGAATTGCGACGACGATGTGTTGTCTCCATTGCCCACGCTTAAGGGATTGCACCAGTTGCTCCCGATATCCCCGCATCTTCTCAGTGTCGTCCAATTGAAATGTTTCTCAAGACTTGGATAGATGATGTTGAACAATGAATTCTCGAGCGTTCGTGCGTACGCGTTTTACTGCTCAATTGATGATCCGTATCAGAAACCACTACTGGCTATCACACAGTAGCTGCCAAGCGCTAGTCCGAACGAACTCAAATGCGTTCGTTAATGACGCAGTACTCCATCAGAATGGATTGGCGACCCCAAGATGTGAGTTTAGGTGAGCTGTGTGTTGGACGCGTTTCCTTGAGCGATGCCTGCGACTGAACGAATCGGAACCACAGATTCACCCGCCCCTCATGTGCTGTCTGACCTGTGGCTTAGCACAGCAGTCACAGCGTCGTATTCATACCGTGCTGGCGTAGCCACAAGCAATTAATCGGAATTGCCAGGTGCATTCTGCGAGAGCCATCCAGTTTAAGTACTGACGACGTTTTATGTTCCATCGGACATCAGGTTGTACATGGACGGGACTTTCATGTTCACCATGTCGAATCACTCGGATTCAGAAACTCCGCTGTGCAAGTTAGCGACCGGACTCGTACAGCTTACTTTGGCGCGTTGAACAATCGAATGCTGGCCATCAGATTAACCACAGAAGTCGATAAGGTGCTCGCTCTCATTCGAGTGAAGAGTGACCACGATCCGGCAAAAGTTGATATTCGGTAGAGCCTATCTCCGTATAATGGTGGAGACGTGGTTGATAAACTGGACCGATCAATTATGCTGATACTGCTCTTCATTCCATTAAAACTCATGCTATGCCACGCTGAGGTGAATACTCAGGCGCTGCGACTGTTCGTCCCATCCGAGCGACTGTCCTGGGTAGCATGTCGACCTGCAAAAGTCGTTTTATCTCACGCGTCGACAACTCGGAGGTGGCCACGGGCAATCGGACAGAACATCGTTGTCCAGCACGGAGAGCAATCTGCATTCAGCACTGGATCAGTAGTGTACGCGTTCACCCAGAGTTCCAACCGATCTTGCCATTCTGTTTGTTTACACAAGGTCTGTTTCCCTGAAACTGATTTCACCATGGTGTTCTGATCAAAGGTTCCTCCTACTAACGTCTAATGCGTTTCCAAAAAACGCACAACTGTATATAGCTGCTCAGTCAGTGGACAGATCCATTGTCAGCTTTGCCCAGTATAACAGTCCCACTCGCGGTTTTGCCGGAGCGGACGGCTCAATGGAGGAGCATTATCTTGTAGAGCAAGAAATGTGTGTGGGACTGTAAATCATTGAAGAACAAGTGTCGTGGGAGCTGGGGAGTCCATCGGAACGAATGCAGTCGACGTCACAATCAAGCGACGTCGCTCATGTTGAGTGTGTGGCACCGTCGCAGGGTTAGGAGAACTGCGGTTGAGACGCAGTACCGCAGTTGACGTCAAGCCACCATCTACCTGGCAGTTGCCCTTCCCTGATGGGACTTGCTGGCGGGCATCCCATGTTCGTGCAGTAATCATGAGCGCTTACTAAGAATGGCTGCTGTTGATGACAATATCCACTGGCGTGCTCAAGCTACTTCTAGAACTGGTTCTGGATCATAGTCACTGTGGTCAGGTGCTCCACACAAGAAATATAGAGGCGCTTGTCGTACGAAGTCAATTCGACCATGTCGAGTCTGAGCTCACCGCCTCATGACGAGCGAGTCTGCCTGCTTCATATCGAAACATACACTGCGGTCTGTACAGTAATATCGACTGGTGCTCAAATCCAGCGTGAAGTTCAAATTGCGTTTAGGCGTCGTTGGCTGCCGGACTGCGATTTTTCTTTCGTGAGAAATGCGACACATGAGTCGCCTCAGCCAAACTGAAACCGAATGACCAATCGGTGGCGCGTCTGCTAAGGGTGGTCGGATCAGAGTGTTGCTCTGCTGAACGTATTCAAGCTCCCCGACGGTCATCCGCATATGACACATGGTGTTGTGGTTCCCAAAATGAGCGTATTCTCTGCCGATGAAAACGCGGTGTTTTTCAAACCTAATTACGATGTTTTAGCGTTTTTCTGTAACAAATAGCAGTTGAAAAACACTATTTAACGAAAACATTGTTTAAATCGGCTAGATAAACGGTTTTACGCCATGGGTTTTGTGCGAATCTGCCTCTATGATGGCCCTGTCTCTAACACCCTTCGAGCAGCTCCACCGTGGCATCCAAATGACCAACACTCTCTCTCCCATGATAATCTCACCCACCATCAGGTCCCCCTCCGACCCCACAACCCGAAATCCATTTTGACCTCGAGTGACAGATTGATAAAAAAGTAAACAGACCGCATGACCATGCACGCGTCACCGCCGCCCAGCACCGTCGCCGCCATCGTCGAGCGCGCCGGCCTCGCGCCCGTGAAGAAGAAGAAGCCGCGCAAGCCGCGGCGCTGGCTGCGCACGCGCGACCGCGAGCACCTCCAGCTCCTCAATCTCCAGCTCGATATCAACAGCTTGTACAGCGAAATACAAGCGCTTAAGCTCCACCAATCGCTGCTCGCGGCCCGGACGCTCACGCGCCGCGACTCGCCCAACGGCTCGTACGTGCGCATGGTCCATGAATACTTTTCCCAGCTGCGCAACGGCTACGCCGATCCGAACGTCAAGCCGCAGATGGTCACGGCCCATAGCTTTCTCCACGCCATGCTGGACGCCGACGTCGCCAAAGGTCACATGCGGGGCATTGCGCTGTGCATTAAAATGATTGCCATGTACACGGCCGCGTTCGGGCCGGTCGTGCACGAGCTCGTGTCGGCCAGCGTCCAGGTGAACCCGAATGCCGACGCCGACGATCGCCTCACCCCGGGCGACAGCCACACCGTGCTGGTGCAGGCCCGCACGCGGTATACGACAACGATTGTCCCCGCGACGTTTGCGATCATTTTCCCCAATGCGCCGTGGGCGTTGCGGGAGTACCTCATTGGTCAGCCCTTGCAGGGGTACGGCCAGTTTGACATTGTGTTCGACACGGTCTCGAACCGCGTCGTGCGGTTTGACATGGCGTTTGATTTTCTGCCGGCGTTTGCCAAAGTATTGCCGCGGCCACAGGACCTGGCGCTGCTGTTTAGCGGTGCGCGGGTCGCCACGGACTGCTGCATTGGCGACGAAGCGGCCGGTGCGCGGCCGGTGCACGTTGACGAGCGTGACCCTACCAGCGATGTCCACACGACCGATGAGGACAGTGCGAGCAGTGGGCACTCGAGTCCCAGTCCCAGTCCGAGCCCAAGCACGAGCCGAGCGAGTATGAGTTCATCATCGAGTCCGAGTACGTCGCGTAGCATGGCGCTTCGAAATATTCTAAACGACGACGACGACGACGACGATGCATACAACTCGCTCTAGGGTTGCGAGGCGGCTGAATATTACATTGGTATTACTACTAGTACTGTCTAATCATCGGACTCTGGTTGTTTACGCAGTATTAGTCGCTCATGCTTGAAGCTACAGTGAACTGTGTACAGTGACACAAGCTGCCAGGCTTCAACATCCTTCAAATCAAACGAGCCATTCGTTGGCCCAGGAGTCACTGTGACAGTGGGTCGCTGTACCCAACTTTTAACTTGGTGCCCTCAGCGCGAAACAGTTACAGTGAGGAAAGAGAGCGCGAGGACGTTCTAATCCCATCCTCCCGCCGCGAAAACCGCAAGTCACGGAAGAACATTAGTAGCCTCCACAACAAATTGTCTAACAACGCATCCACGGAGTAGAACCCCTAGCTGTTGGCGTGCACTGCGAGTTTCAGTTCAGTACTTTGTGGAATTAATAATAAGCATCATCTCGTTGCGCAAGCATGGATGAGAGTTGATATCGATGGTATCGCAAACGGACTCGGGTGAGCCCCAGTCTAAGCCACTAGTAGTGGCTTTGCGTGTCCAGCTATGAACGGACCTATGTCCTTGAAGCTTGCTTGAGGCTCGAGCCAATCTGCGCACGAACGGCGCGTCTGCACAAAAAGGGCAACAAGGGTCCCCCGATTGGTCTGTCGAAAGACACAACTTTCCTTCCGATCGTACACATGGGTGGCCCGTCTTGCGGCTGGTTGTACTGTTCTGATCTGGTTCCCCGCATACTACAGTACCCAGTTGCAAGTGGCCCTGGTATGCGGCGCGGCGTGCCGTCTCTGAGTCATAGAGTCTGACATCCTCTGCATCACGCAGCATACGGAGACCCTCATGTACGAAGCTCGGCTCCACGGTGGAACTATTGATATGATGGCGGAGACCTTAATCAAACATATCCGAGCCCAACACGGTCTAGATTCACAAGCGTGACGCGTCGCGTCGCGTCGAGTCGATGATCGCGCGACGGACGACAGAAATAATCAAAAACTGAGTTGGTTCTGGTGGTCTGACGTAGTACTGCACGTACGTCTGTCTACACACGCCTCTGGCCTGGAGGCGTGTGTACGTACGTCCGATGCTGTACTCTCGCATCCGACGCGCTTCTCACGTTGCCACGGACACTGACGCATGGGTGGAAACAGAATCGCCGCTTGCAGTGTGTTTGTTGCTAAGACGGTGTCCAGGCCTACGCTGTGATTTCCTAAGGTCACGGTCGTGGTCAGGTCAATACCGGTACCCGGATACGCCCACTAGGCGAGCAGCCGAGCACATCTACTGTCGGTTTCAAGTGCCACCCCTTGAGCCTGGGCTTTTCCATACAGGGAGGAACTCCCTCCCCCACTGTGCTCCACAGGATTTGCGTACGGTATGCTCTAGCAGCCTTCGGTGAGACTCTCAACGTAACACGCGTGGCTGTGGTCATGACCGTGAGCGTCGTGCTTCAATCTCCTGATCTCACGTTCAAACACCGCGATCGCATTCGGACGGATGGTGTGTAGCAGTTCAAGAATTGTGCATTTTTATGTGGGACAGCCTACGCGTTCTACAGTATTTCTTCACGACGCTTGGGCCCCGTAACGTTCCTACACAAGGGGATCGCTGATAAGTTGATCGACCCATGCATGCATGTACAGTTGACGCAAAAACAGGTCGCTTCCTAGGCGAGCTGGGTTTAGATGAATTGCTGGTAACGTAGAGTTTAATTCGTCGATAAAGGGGACAGCACTGGCGATCGTCATATTCACAGTTTCATGTCATCCTCCACCTTCACTTGTCGTAGTTAGTTGGTTCGTCCGACGAAAGCAAAAAGCTCAAGCTCATAGTCGCACGCGTCGTCAGCGTCTTGGGTGCTGCCTCCTTGTGATCATAGTGTACTTTCACACCCATCTCTTCAACCTCGGTCTCTGGTGCGATTGAGGTGGAGCTGCTCACGCTCTCGGCTTCGGTCACGTCCACGATCTCGGCAAACCTACTTTCGCCTGTGAGAAACGCGTGCTCGTCGGGAGAGTCCACAACCTCCAAGATCGCGGCCGCGTGGTCGGCTTGGATGTTCGCAAGGATAATGCGTTTGGTCTTTAGATCAAACACGTAGCGCGCTTCGCCATGGGCGGAAATAACACGGCCCACAAGCTTTTCCCGAAGCTGGGGATGGCGCCAAACGTGGGTAAACTTGGCGTCGAGCATGCGGACACTCAATGGGCTGGTGCACACCGTGTGGACAATGACCGTGGCCGTGCGGCCGTCACGCGCGCGTTGGATTTGCATGTCGATCATTTGAACATTGGGTCGCCCTGTGAGCGCAGTCATGTGCCCCAGCATCGCCATCAACTGATCGCGGCCGCGCGGCGCGCGGTGCGCAACGTCCAGTCCAATTGCCAGCACGGGATCAAACGACGTGTGCATAAACTGGCGGAAATCCAGCGGCCCCCGGTTCGACTGCTCGAGCCAGACATAGTCACGGTAGCCGTGGCGCATGAGGTTGTAGAACTCGTAGATCGTCTTGAGCACGCTGCCGTCCAAGTCGTCGGGGCGATTAAGCGTACGCGCGCGCATTAATTCGCGCGACCGCTCGAGCCCCGCAATCTCTTGGCGGAGGTTCATAATGTCGAGCTCGAGGTTTTGGCACCGAAACCGCATCAGCTCGCGCGTCCGCAAGTGGAGCTTTTTCTTTTTGCGCACGAGCGAGCCGGTCGCAGCCGGTGATTTCGGCGTAGCACTCGGCTTGGGCTTGGGCTTCGTAGCTTTAAGCTTGGGCTTGGTAGCCTTTGGCTTTGGTGTCGCCTTCATTTTCGTCTTGATCTTGTCGGGCGTAGCGACCGTGAGAGTTACATGGGGACTCGCGTCGAGCAGCGCCATGGCTGTGCGCTCGTCTCACTGGGGGTTTTCTCAACTGAGGCCGTGTGGTTTCACACTCGCGAGACTCTCAGAGGCTCCGAGAATCGGATCAAGAATCACAGCAGCGTGATACTGTACTGTACAAAAGACAGTGGGTGAGCGAGCCTCAGGGTGAGGTTCAGCCGTCTGGACCAGACGGCGTTTTCTCTCAGCAAACGTGCCTTCATTTCTGCCCTCTGTAGCCGAGGCGCAAGGCCGGGGCGGACATGGAACGGATGACTGCGAGAGGGTGCAAGAAAAACAGCCCCCGACACGGTCCCTTTTTGGTGGATAAATAGCTTAGGCTGGTTTAGTGAGTTGTCGAACTAGCTGAGACCATGAGGACTTAAGTCGAAGCCCTGGTTGAAGTGACCCTGACCGATCATTCGATCGCGTAAATCAAAACATGCTCGATAGAATATCGATCCATGCTACGCCACCCGTGGGTTGAATGAGATGTATATTTTAGCTGCACCGATGTCGTTGTGTACTCAGTCGGTTGGTGGCAGGTGGCCACAGAATATTTGCATACTATCCCTGACTTATACTAGTTCTGCGAATGGATGAGAGTAGCGGGTGCTTACGCGATCGAAGCCGACCGCTTGACGGCGAGGTCACTCTCCGGCGACAGCACGTAGTGAAGGCTCATGCGTGAGCTGCACAGTGAGTCAGTCGACTGCTTCGCAGGATCGTCAACCCCCGTCTCAACTCCCTGGCACTCCTCCACCACCTCGACTACCGTAGCCCTGTGTGACGCGCCTTTCATGATCTGCAACTCCTCCAGCGACTCGGCCAGTTCCAAAATCGACGAAGCCTGGTCGATTTTCACATCCACACGCACGACAAGGCCGCTCCGTCGGTCAAACACAAACGCACCGTCGGCAATGTTGACCCGTCGCTTGCCAATCAGTTTCTCCCGCAGCCACGTATAAGAGACTTTGAGATGGGGGAACAATGCGTCCAGTAAGATCGGCGTTAACGAACTTGCAAATTGAATCCGGACCGCGACCGTGGCTTCGTGTCGCGTCCCGCCGGGCTGAACGTGGGCGCTGAGTAAGTGCACCGTCGGCGAGTCGAGCACCGCCATCATCTGCGCCATCATCTTAAGGTAGGTCGCCAGCCCATGTGGATGTGGCTCCGTCTGGGCACCGATCGCCAGCGACTCGTCAAAGCACGAGTGCATGAACTGGACCATATCCACGGACGCTTGGCCGGTTTTGTGCGTTTGCCAGATAACGTCGAAATAGCCGTTCCGCGTGAGCGTGTAATACGCGCGGATGGTTTTCTCGAACCGACCGAGGCCATCTTCTGGTCGATTCAGTGTTCTCGCGTGAAGCAGTCGGCGGAGGTTCTTGAGCGACGCAATCTCTTGACGCAAATTCATCACGTCGAGCTCGAGGTTCTGGCACTCGAGTCGCGCCCTTTCGCGTGCGCGAAGCTTGACGAGCTTGGCTTTGCGCGCGACGGTGCGCGTCCGCGCGTGGGCGGCTCCACGCGGCAGATCCATCAAGACGCCGGAGGTAGGAGAGATATGCATGCCGTCGAAATTATCGCTGTCACAATGGTGGAGTTTCTGGATGGCCAGTCTACAGCTCGATTAGCGATTTGCCAAAATTGGCAACCAAGGGTTGCAGTCGGCGGCTATTGGAATACTTGATTTCTACGCATCCTTATGAAAAGCTCGCCGACACAACACTAACACTAACGTCGACACCAACGCTAGCGATCTTACATTACTACTCGGCTCAAAAACCAACTAAAGGGCACTCAGTCCGGACAGCGCCTGTTGACGGTGCCTTCGTCACAGCAACCCAGCCGCCACGATCGACTACTGCAGTAGTACCAACCTCCTCGAGCTACAGATGCAGAGATCATGTTGTCAGCCACCTCGCAAAAGTCTCCGATAAAAATGCAAGTGACGTAACATTTCAACCCATTAAATGAGCTGCGGACTAGCGTCGCTTGCGTCCTGCTCAAAGAAAATGGCTTCGTAAAAGCCACGAAACGCCTCCATTTCGCACACGCCTTGCGAGTACTTGACCAAGTACGTGTCTGGCCCTGCGTTCGTCAGCAGCTTGTTAACTTCGGTCTGCAACGCTGGAATGAGCTTGGCCAGCGGCGGTGATGGCTTGGTCTGTGTTGGTTGCTCGCTCTGTCCGTCGGTCTCAGTCTCCTCATCCTTCCCTTCCTCCACAACCTGAAAGCGGTTCGTGACGCCATAGACGACTTCATTGAGATCCTGAAACGCGTTACCGCAGAGAAAACCAAGACTGTGCTGGAGTGCCGGTCCAAACAACTCGCTCTCGAGCAGATCCCATAAATCGTTCAGCAGACTGATTACTGGCTCGCTCTGCCCCGGCTTCTTCTCGGGGTACATCAGAAACGACCGCCACAACGCGTGGACGCGGTCGGCGTCTTCCGAAGTGCTGTGCGTTGCCTGCTGCGGCGGGATGATCGCGAGGTAGAGCGACTGCAGTAAATCGTTGAGCTCTTCGCGCTCGACCTTGAGCTTGCGGCTCACGTCCCATCTACAATACACCAGAGCAGTGAGTCTACTAGAACACTCATTAATAATGATCCACAGCATCCCACGCACGACTGGAGCGACGCATTCGCGGCGACGACGTGCTCGACGTGCTGCTGGATGCGTGCAATGCCGTCGGTCAAAAAGTACTCGAGGCCAGACGCCAAAAATTCGTGCTGCGCCGCAACGGCTGCGTGCGGATCGTCGTCGAGGGCGACATGTCGACGTGTTTGCGGTTCCTTGTCTTTCTCGCGGTTCTTCTCAAACGTGCGCTTGCCAATGATTGCGACCTGCGCAAACACTAGCAAATGCCAGAGCGCAAACGCCAACAAGGCCGTAAAGTACCGCACCACGGCCGTCGACTTAGCTTGGGCCCAGAGCGCATTCCGCGTCACCTTGTCGCTCTTGTCGAGCGCCTTGAGCTGCTGCACCACGCGCTCGAGATCGACGCGCGCATACAGCGTTTTTTTCAGCCGCGGGAGGAAGCGCTGGATCGTTGCATTGCTCTCTTCGGTCGTGCTTGCGAGGGCGAGCTGGAGCCGTTGGTGCTCGGCCATTTGGCGCTGGAGCTGCTGAGTAAACTGCTCGGCTGCGCCGACAAGACGTCGGTAGCCATAGTACGCGCCGCCAACGCACGCAGCGGCGACGGTCGTCGACACGACGAGTGTGCGGTGGCGCCGTACAAATCCACAGACGCGCGCGGCCGCATGTTCCACCGCCGACCACATTTGTCTGGCGTACTGCTTCGTTGACACAATTTATTGTTGCCAGCAGGTCCAAACACGAGACTCGAACGAGTTCAACCTATATTCTACCAATCGCATGGTCTGATTCCTCAGTCGACGTTCTCATTGGACAAAACCATTCATTCGTACCTTTACGAATACTAACAGTAGCCCACTCCATTTTGCACCTCTTCAAGATTGCTAAACCTCATGCTTCTGGAGCATGCGCTCGAATTCTTCCACGTCGATCTTGCCGTCGGCGTTGCGGTCCATCTGACAGACCAACTCGCGCACGTCATCGTGGTCAAGCGCATGGCCGAGTGCCTGAAACACCATGATAAACTCGTCGACCGTAATAAAACCGCTCTTGTCGACGTCGATCATGTGGAAAATCTCGCGCACGAGATGCTCTTTCAAGAGCGTGCACTGCCGAATGTTGGCGCGGCACCACGCCAGAAAATCCTCAAACTTGATTTCGTCACACGCGGTGTCATCGCCCACGAGATCGTCCATGAGCCGCCCGAGCTGGACGTCGTCCAGATCGTGCGTGATCGCCAAGAGCAGATTCGCCAGTTCGTCGCGAGAGACACAACCCGAATTGTCGACGTCAAACAGACAGAAAATCCGGTAGATCTCGCGCCGCTCTTTGGCGTCCCAGAGGCTGTGTGCGCGCTGGTGGAGAAACGGCGCGTGGGCCATGTAAATCGCAAGCCGTGAGGCCGAGGGGGATTGCCGAGTCGAGTCTGTGGACGCCTGCCGCACGAGAGAAGAGGACGAGTGCGACGCACGGAACGATCGACTCGTGGTCTTGGCCAATGCAATGGACCGCATTGACTCGGCGCTCGGCGGTTTCCACGGCGCGCACTGGCGCTGCACCGTCTCACGGAGGTAGATTTTCATTTCAGCGAGAAACCGCAAGGTCCGCAACGTGCGTTTGGCCCGCTGGAGACGCATGACGCGCGAGATAACGCGATGCACTTTGAGGTGCTCGACACTGAACGCATACAGTCCATCGCGCGCAATGCGCACCGATAGCACGGTCACTAGTACGCTCGGCAGTACGAACACGCCGTACATTGCGACCTTGGCGAGCCAGTGCATGTCCATCGCATCGACCGCGTGGCGCGTGCGCAAGAGGAACGTCGCTACCTGCATCGCTGTTAGTAAGAACACGAGCTGCGTCGAGACAATTGCGAGCCGGACGCCGTTGCCTTTGCCGCCGACCAAAAGCTGCCGCTGCCGGCGCGCAAGGGCGATCTCCGAGACGTAGCCACACGACGGAACCGCAGCCGGTGTCATCGCTGCGTACGGAGGGGCGAAGCCATCGTCGATACTGCTGGACGCTTCGAGGAGATGACTGGACTCGTCGACGATGCGTGGTGATAGCTGGTGGTTGGTGCGCCATGTATTGTTCATTCGCAGCTGCTCGGCGTCTTCGAACAGCCGCGTCGGCGTCAGCAGCCGGCGCATGCACACAATGCGGCGGTGGACGAAATCATTCAGCGCAACCAATACAAAGCCGGCCGCGAGGAGAGTCCACACTTCCCCACAATACCAGCTCACGACCACAATGGCGACTACGCACACCTCCAACATGACCCACGTTTTCCAGTCGATTTCAATGAGCCGCGCCATGACTTCGCCCGAGATGATTGAGAGGTACTCGTTGAAGGGGAACGGTACGTCGGGATCAAGCTGAAAGGGTTTCGCGAGGCGGTCGGCAGTCGCTGGATCCGGATGGTTCGAGCGAAAATCCAGAAAGCGTTGGCGCAGCGAGACGTACACCATTTCACGCCGCGCGCGTTTGGCACGGCGAATGCGCGCCAGTGACAGCCTATCTGCCCACGACTGGGGTGGCTCGGTAGCGACCACGTATTCGGCAACGACACTTGGTATGTCTGTGGCGCCGCACTCGAACGCACGCCACTCGCGTTGCGCACGCGTGCCGAGGCGCAGCAATGCACAGCAGAGCACGAGGAATGTGACAATGAAGAAGAAGAGACCCATGTGCAATACTTCAATGGTTTCTTGGAGCTTCTCAGATTCGCCCAAGTACGCGCGTGAGAGTCGGGGCAGCACGTCGAGCTGCGTGACGACAAAGAGCAAGAGACCGATAAAGCCGAGCGTCGTGAGCTCGCTAAAGACGCTGTTCACAAACGGCATATTCAGCTCGTCCGAGGACTCGCGCAGGAGCTCAGTCAGCATCTCAAAAAGGATGGAAACCGCGACTAGCGCTGTGAGCGTCACGAGGGCGACGACGACGTCGCGTGTGGCCTCGGCATCGTGCTCTTCGTTGGGCAGTTGTGGAGAGCTCTCATTCGGCGCGTGAGCAGCTACAGATGTACAGAAGCAGCGTCAGTTGAGACTAAGTTATTCAGCGCATGCTCATCATACCAGCACAGGAAACAATCCAGAGCATCAGCAGCAACGGCCACAGCCCCAGCCACGACGCCATGAGGATCACAAGACCGCAGATCTCTCCAGTCCAGCCAGATTCCAAGATCCACCAAGGCTTGACGAGATGACACGCGACATTTCTCCAATCAGCGAAAAGATTGCCTCATCAAACTATATTACTCTATATCAGTAGAATAAGAAATAGTCAGTGTTGACAAATCTTCAACTAACTTATTTGAGTTATCAAGCACCTCGAAAATTTCTATCGACTTCACCACTCTAAACTGATCAACAAGTGGAACTCGCTTCCACGGATCTTCCCAACCCATCAACCCATTAACCAACATCCTCATTCCGTGATTGTCGTCGCCACTGAGGCAGACTGCACGAGGTCCAGGTCTCCTGAAGCGCGTGGGTACCGCAACGTCTTGGACCTCCTGGAGGTTGCGGTCAAAGCAATACTTACCCACGTGCTTTTCCACAACCAGAAGCGCTGAAGCGTGCGCGACACGCTTCCCCTTCAAGATCCTCATTGTCGAAGGCAGGTGGTGGCATCGTCACAGTTGGCACGAGTGTTTACTCTGCACACGTTAATAAAATTATGAAGGTCAACAATAGCTCTAATCTCCTTGATATCCTTCAATCGCCGGGTCATCTCATGTATTAATAGAGGTTGTTCTGTAAAAAGCGGATGACGTCGACGACCGATTACGTATCCAACTGGCGGGCGTTGGCTCATACGAATCCAATTGTCTGGTACGGTACCTCCATGATTCCATCCATCAATGGATCTCGCGACTGGGAAGCTCCTTCGGCACAGAACAGACCCAAGCAGAAGGCGGAGGAAGATCTATCGTCACTCTCGGATTCAACGCAATGCTGGGGCAGCTCAAGCGCCAATTCTCGAATCTCCGTCCCAAGAAAGACTCGGACGCCTCCCCCTCGACTACCTCAACCACCTCGAAACCGCATCCCCGCCGCGTCATGACCAGCACGTTTACGACCGCGAAGCCTGGCGCTGGCATGGAGCTCCACCCAGACGAGCACCACTCGTGTGAGTTTCTCCACGCCGGCCTCACGATCTTTGTGATTGGCGCTTCGGGCGATCTCGCCAAGAAGAAGACCTACCCATCGCTCTTTGCACTCTACCTCGGCGGCTACTTGCCCGAGCACGCAGTGATTGTGGGGTATGCGCGCAGTGAGAAAACCGACGAGAGCTTTCGCGCGCACCTCGATTCGTTCCTCAAAGTCAAGCAAGACGATCCTTTGCTGGTGGAGAAGAAGCAAAAGTTTCTCGACAAGTGCATTTACCGGTTTGGCAAGTACGACTCGGCCGACGACGTCGGGACCGTGAGCCGGGAAATGGAAGAGCGCGAGACGGCGTCGTCGTTTGACCATCACAACCGCCTCTTTTACTTTGCGATCCCGCCGACTGTGTTTGTGCCCATTGGTACGAGCATTAAGCAGGCAGCGTTGACTACGCGTGGGTGGAACCGCCTCATTGTCGAGAAGCCGTTTGGCCACGACCTTTCGTCGTTTGACAAGCTGTCGCAAGACATGGGTGCGCTCTATTCCGAAGACGAGATTTACCGCATTGACCACTACCTCGGCAAAGAAATGGTCCAGAATCTGTTGGTGCTGCGCTTTGCCAATACGATTTTCGAGCCCATGTGGAACCGCAACTACATTTCGAGCGTGACCATTACGTTCAAAGAAGACATTGGCACCGAAGGCCGCGGCGGGTACTTTGATTCGTTTGGCATTATCCGTGATGTCATGCAGAACCACTTGCTCCAAGTGTTGTCGCTCGTGGCCATGGAGCCGCCGGTGTTGGCGTCGGGCGAAGACTACTCGAACTATGTCCGCGACGAAAAGGTCAAAGTGCTCAACTGTATCCAGCCCATTGAATTAAGCGAGACCGTGATTGGCCAGTACGTCGGCAATGCCGAGCTCAATGAAGTTGGGTACTTGGAAGACCCAACGGTCCCGAAAGGCTCGGTCACACCGACCTTTGCGACCTGCATTTTGCGCGTCAACAACTCGCGCTGGGACGGCGTGCCGTTCATTATGAAGGCCGGCAAAGCCTTGAACGAACGCAAAGGCGAGATCCGCGTACAGTTTCGTCCGCCGCCGGGGTCATCGCACATGTTTCCCGACGTCGAAATCCCGCTCCAGGAATTGGTCATGCGGTTGCAGCCGAGCGAAGCTGTGTACATGAAGGTCAATGTCAAAAGCCCGGGGCTTGCGACGCAAGCGATTTCGAGCGAGTTGGATCTGTCGTACTCGCAGCGCTATGCTGGGACCGAAGTGCCCGACGCCTACACCCGCTTGATCCTCGATGTGTTGCGCGGCAAGCAAGCGGCGTTTGTGCGCGACGACGAGCTCCGCGCGGCATGGAAGATTTTCACGCCGCTGCTGGACGAAATCGAAGGCAAGAAAATCAAGCCGCTACCGTACACCTTCGGCTCGCGCGGCCCTAAAGAGAGCGACGAACTCACGACGCGCGTCGGCTTTGAGTACCATCGCGGGCGCTACCAGTGGAAACCGCCGAAGAACCAGAACTCCAACTTGTAGGTGGCAAGGAGACAAGGATCGGCGTGGGCGAATGGAGAGCTGTCGCGAGGAGCGCGCGTTGCTCACCCTATCGTTTGCGCATGGACTAGGCCACAACACTATATTCAGTTGACTGTTTGCATGAAAATCCTGTTCGTCCAATAGCATCTACTGTATTGTGCACTCTGATCGCCTTCTGCATGCAGATGCTGTTGGCATGTTGATGACGTCTATCGTCGGCGTCATCACTGCACAAAAGAAGTTTTCACGCATCCCATATTCAATGTGACCCACCTTACTTCTTGTAATTAGGAATTTCTTCCTGCTTTAAGCCTAATTTGGTGTCATCAACACCACCAATTTTCAGCCATTTGAATTCGCCGATTTCAAAGTTTGAATTCGCATGCTCAAGTCAGTACGGTAAAGTTCCCAATCCGCCCTCTCGCTTTGTCGCCGCCTACCACTACCCATAGAATAAAACATGCCGCGCGTCAAGAGTGTCTCGCGCAATGCCCACCGCCTCCTCCGCTCGCCGCACGCTACGAGCGACTCGCCCTATTCTAGTGATGACGATCACGTGTCCTCCGCTGTCGTCCCCTCCCCTGTTGCATCCACCTCTCCCGCCGCTGAGTCCGCCCCGTCGCCATCCTCCTCGTCCTCCCACAAAACCACCGACGAAAGTCTGGAGACGCCAATGGATCCCGTGCCGCTGGGCTTCTCGATAGAGTCGCCGCCGGACGCCGTCATCTTGCGCGAGCGGAGACGACTGCAGCTCGCGACCGGCGTCTCGCCGGGCGAGGGCGACGTCAAGCGCAAGCGGTCGCCGCGACTCCCCAAGAACAATGCCACGCTTGCCGATCGTCTTGCGTCCACCGAGCTCTCTGAGAAGCGCGTGATTGAGGTGCGTAAGAGGATGAGCGCCGACGTGGAAACTGGGGGCCAGTGTACTGATGTATTCGCGTATGATAGATCATTGAGGCGCTGTACGAAGAGCAGGAACAAGACGACCGCGACATGTACAATCTCTCGGTTCAGACCGTGCGCGAGACGACGCAGTGTGCGCTGTCTGAGATTGTCGAAGAGCTCAGCGCGAACGACTTTCGCCGGCTGCTCACGTACGGCGAAGTGTCGGCCGAGTCTATTTCACAGACGGTCCTCCCGCTGCTCAAGCTCCAAGCCGACGATGTGTTTTATGATTTGGGTTGCGGCACGGGCAAGATCGTCGTGCAGGTCGCCCTGCAAACGCCGTGCATGGTAGCCAAAGGCATTGAGCTCATGCAGAACCGCGTGCGCGAAGGCGCGCGAGCGCTCGCGCGGCTCGAGCCCATGCGGCTGCCTGTGCTCAACGACAAGGACCTCCAGATTGTCCAAGGCGATATTCTCAAGCCACCGGCCACGGCACCGGTCATGGACGCGACGGTCGTGTTCATCAACAATGTGTGTTTCACGCCCGAGCTCATGCTCAAGGTGCTGGATGTCTTAAGCGGCATGCCGCACCTGAAACGCATCGTCACGCTGCGCAAGATCTGCGTGCGCCACCGGCCGCTCAAGTGCGCGCGCGCCGGCAACTACTGCGTCGACTATGTGCAGCCGCCCGAAGAAGCCGAGATCCAAGTGTCTTGGGCCCACAAGACCTCTGTCTACCTCTACGAAAAAGTCGACTCGGCCCTCACGCAACTCGCCGAGCAACTGTAGAGGCGTACTCACGCCTTCCCAGCCCCTCGGCATGATTGATGCACACCCATCCACGATCACGCGTTTGGTTCGTACCCGTTTGTATTTTGGTCTAATAGAGAATGTCTCCTCATCTTTGAAACGCAGATACTCACGCACACACAAACAGACCAGACTGACTGATGATCCTTACTGGTTGTGAAGCGTGTGGCCGCGGCTGATCTGGAACGGACTCTCGCTGCCTCCATCCTTGGGCTCCGGCAGCCCTTGATGAGTCTGGCATACATTGCCTTTGCGCACGGAACGCTCGCAGTCGGGCACGAGGCACCGGCGGCCGCCGCCGTGCGAAATGCAGTAGCCATTGCCGCGGTCTTTCTTTTTGCAGCCGTCGTGAATGCACCGCCGGATGCCGCCGTGGAGGTAGCACAGCCCGAGACGCTGCGTGCCTTTGGTACACCCGGCAACGCCACACTTTTTGCCGCCGCCGTGCGCGCGGCAGAGCCCGCCGCCCTGGGAGCTCTTATCGCAGCCATCGTGCTGGCACCGCGCGCCGCCGCCGTGGGTCTTGCACCGGTTGTTGGACTGCGCGCGCCGCGGACAGTCGGGCTCAATACACTGCTTGGCACGGCGAGGCTGCCGCGATGGTGCACGCAGCTGGGTCGGTGCCTTCGTGGTTGTCGGCTTGGTTGTCGTGGCCAACACAAACCCCATGGGCTGCTGAGGCAGCTTAACGCTGAGCCGTCGTGGTGGACTAACCAGTCCTTCTAGCGCCGTGGTCGATGTGCGTCGGTTCTTACTGTCGATGCCGTGGACATCGCTCCACGAGTCACGCAAGAACGAATCCATGGTCGGCGACAATGGCGTCGTGGGCGAGTGCGGCAACTCGGATTTGATAATGGGCGACCGCGTCGCACGGGTCGATGCTGATCCTGGTGTCTGCCTTGTCATCAGACTCGGCGCCGTTGTGAGCTGGTCGTCCGAGAACATGCTGAGCGCGTCGCTGTCGGTGGCAGTATTGCTGGCAGGAAATAGCTCCGCGAGGCTTGAGAGACTGAGGTCCAGTTGGTCGAATGCCCCGCGCTGCAGCACCGACGAGAGCCGGCGGCGTGCAGCAGCGGTCGGCATGTCCGACAGCTCCAGCATCACCATCGTGCTCTCGAAATCCACATCGTCTAGCAAATCAAATGCGCCCGAGAACGAGAGACTGAGCGAGCCCCGGCGACTGGCACTGGCACCAACACTGGACACTGGCGTCGCCATGGTGGTACGAGTGGGGGGAGCTGAAGGTGTGGAGGGAGAGTGGAAATGGCGAATGCGAGTGCAACAACGTCTCCCACGCACGGCAGTTAGGCTCGTCGTCTTCACATGTGTACATACGTCGTGAGTCGTGGGTCGTCCCCGCCGCCTGCGTGGAGAAGCGTCCTCATGCACAGCTTCACCTCATGGTGCCATTTGCCAGGTGGTCTGAGATCCCGTCGAAACGAATGGATCATAAATGAAAGGGTGTCCAGAGCGCCAACATGGCTACACTCCTTTATTGGGAGGACGAGTCTGCACAGTACAGAATCAACATCGCTTATGTTGCGTCCACCAGTCGGCCCTGGCAATCAGCGGTTAACCTGTGACGACTCGTGCAGAGAACGCGACGCACAGATTCACAATCGGTCTCCCCTCTCAGAGGTTTCCTCCCTTCATCAAAACCCCTTCTCACTTTCCTACCTGTTTCCTCATCAAAAGAAAAACGGCATGTTCTGGACGCTTGGGACGTGGAGTCACGACGCCGTCGTCCAGACTTTCGATTCCAGAGGATCCAATGAGGGTTCGCGCTGCTGCCTCTTCTATCCAGCCTCGAAAAATCTCCCTTCACTTCGTGAACGTCGCGAAACTGTTTATTCCAGTACTTCGTTTTATTCTAATCGACTGTGCGTAGTACTGTATGGGTGCTCACACAACCCTTCGCCAACTGAACACACACCCCTTCCGTTCCATTTGCGTGGACGGCGCGAACCACATGCGACAACGCTATTCTTATCCGGAGCGAGCACTCTTCGACCGGTTACAAGTCTCTCTGATTTGTTCCACGTCCAGTGATGACGCGACGTCTGTGGATATCGAAACGCTTGCATAATTCGGATCCGAAGACGATTTTCGAGCAAATTCATCATCGTTATCATATTCGGATACGTCTATATCTTAGTCCTCTCTCTCTAATATCGGTTTATCGTAAATAAAGCGGTCGTCGCCGTTCTAGTATAGGGCCAGCTCGTCAAGCGGTGGTCGGGGCTTTGCACAGGAAATAGTAGTAGTAGTCGCAGTAGTCTAGTCGTCGGTTGATAAATACACGGAAGCATCGCATTCCTAGTACGGAGCGGCGCGGAGCGTGAGGCTGTCGCAGACGCGAAAGTGCTGCGTGCAAAGCCCTTTGCGGCGCGCCTTTTTGTCGCACCCGCCAATCGAGCAGATCTTGCCGCCGCCGTGCTTGATGCAAAAGCCGTTGCCGCGGTCTTTCGACACACAACCGTCTTCTTTGCAGAGGCGCTTGCCGCCGTGGCTGTGGCACAGATTGTTGCGCTGTGAGACGCGCTCGCAGCCGTCAATCTTGCAGTACTTGGACGCGCGGCTGCGCTGCGGACCGCTCGTTTTCTTCATGGTGGTCGCGGTCATGGGCATGGCGTCCGACTCGCTGGTCGTGTCCGAGTGCTCATCCCACGCAGGCGATTGCTGCAGCAGCTCGGGGCTCAAAAGCGACCGCAGCGACGGCATGCGCGAGGGCGACGACGCAGCCGACGCAGAGGACGACGTCACGGACTCGTCGTCGGTCAACGCGCCACTGTCGCTGAACTCGCCGCTGGTGTTGTGCTCGTGCAGACGTTTGAGCAGGCCTTGGAGCGATGGCAGCTTGGGCGGCATGCATGACAAGGTGTATTCGTGCGAACGAGGGAACGCCGATGGGAAGAACGGATCCGCGAGGAACGATGCCATGGTAGTCACGAGTTGTGGATGATGGACACTGGAGGGCTGTAGGAAGCAGATTCCGGAATGCGGAGTGCGGATTGAGGTTGCAGATGCTCGTTGCTGGGGACGCCGTGTGGATCTCGATGCTGGGGCGTCCAAGGGGTTGGGTGCTTGCAGGAACGGCGGTTGCTTCTCCAGTTTGGACGGACGCCTGTGGGTGTGGCTGGCGTGCGCCTGCTGAGGAAAATTCTGAAATGGCCCAAAGGAAGGAAACGCGGACCGCGGGCGTCGACGGACGGAAGGCCGAAATGCCCCGTCTGCGGCCGCGCGTGAATGTTGACTCGCTCACATGCAGGACTGTACCGAATCAAGTCTCACAGGTGTGTGCACGCATTCAGGAGTGAGGCCGAAAGGGCTAGGGGAGTCTGTCCCGCACCAGAACTTCAGAAAACTGTGATTGAAACGAGTGGTGTGGAAGCCGAATTCTCCAGCTCAAGGTGTGAAATCCTCACTGTGAATGCGAGTCAAGTCGAACTCGAGAGCGTGAACACCTGGGTCATTGATGAGGCGCTATAATAGTACAACGCCGTGTGCCGCCAGGGAAGGTCTGGATGTTTAGACTGTAAAAAACTGTTCTAGACTATGTTCATTAAGTAGAACCACTTCTTACCGGAAACCCTTCATACTTTTAGTGGGAGTCCATCGCAATCAGACTTTGTCTACAACTCCTTGGTTCTTAGTTACGGCTACTGGCATGTAGAACGCAATCTTGACGACCGATAAAGTCCTTTAGTGTTTCTGAAACCAAAGTACGTGGCAAGATACCGATTTCCACCGAGGAGCCAATCTCAGCATTAACTATCTGTGAACTTTTTTTGTGGTTCCGACGTGCAAATTTTTTGCTTGATTTTCATAACTCTGTCTAATTTGATGTTTTCGAATTAAAAATTGATTTTGTTTCTAAATGTTTGGAAGTCGTGGTAACAGTCGTTACCAAAAGTGAGATCATCATAATCTCAAAAACCTTTTAGAGGCACTTTTGTTTCCTAAAAACTTAAGATACGAAACCTCATAATATTAGGGGTTTCCGATCGTATCGAGCGTCCGCTGATATATCTACGGTGCGTCCGTTTAAGTGCTCATTTGTCCTGACCTATCTTTGCATGTTATTTGCTTATGATTACGCAGAAGTCTGTAGGATTATCTGGTGCGATTGATCGGAGTTTTCGACCATTGACCGATCACAGACTCAAAACACGTTCCTGTTTCTCATCAATTTATCCAAGATGGTGGAGTGTTCCCCTTCTTCTCTTAAACTTTACTTTTAATCCATATAGTTTTCTCAAAATATCGCTCCCGTCAGCACGTGACACGAAGGTTGACCCAGCCGTCCAGCGTCAACATTCACCCAGATATAAGAAATTATACAGGTACTCCCAATTAGAATGTCATATAAATTCACTCCTTGTTTTCGATCTGATGTCGTCATAATATACAACGTATTTTTCTATACAAATATTCGTCGGCATTCTCATTTGCATAGAAAACTCTGAGTATAAATACTTAGAGGCTGGCTGCAGATGGATGGAAATGCTGTCTATCTGTCGAGTCGACAGAAAAACCACTAGATCTTAGTGTCACGCAAGCAGAATACTGTAGCATAAAGACTTCAAACGGATCACAGCGAATGCACATGTTTCTTGTTACGGCAGTACATATGATGATCCTTACACAGATCGCCGCATTGTGTAATGATATAGCTTACACATATTGACCGTGAATGCGCGCAGTCACTCGAGTCGAGTGGGTGGTTGAGGAGTGAACTGCACCTTCACTGCGACACCGCAAAGGACGAGGAGCATCCTCTTGTCTTTCTCTTTCAGCACCGCTGCCATCACGAGTCGCAGCCATTCAGCCAGTCAGTTCAATCTCCTTTCACAGAGTTTACTGAATTTTCAAGTCCACAGGCTATCGCAAATTCACGGACGAGTGGTGCTGGTGATTGCCAGCACCACACGTGGCGGTACAGTCTATCTGCTGGAGATGTGGCTGGTAAAATTAGAATACTTCTAGTGGTATTATTCACATCACCACGCAGCATCAGCACCTTGAATTGCCCGACCATATTCACCCAGAGCGAGCTGAATGTGAATGAATACAAGACTGGTCTGTCCCTGGCGCTTCCCAGCATTCTCAGTTCGATGTTGAAAGGCGGCACGATTGACGTTATTAGCCTATCGAGTTCTCAACTACCTCTGTCTAGTAGTACGTTGGTGCGACTGACGCCAACATGGCGTGGTTAACGCCGATGAAAATAAAGTGTTCGGGCCGATACTGGGGTTGGTCCTCGTGTGGAATGCGGTCCTGGTCGGTCCGTGCCTGGCGGCACTCGCAACAGGTTTTCTGGAACTTACCATCAGAGACGTCCGCGAGGTCGTCCTGTTGCATCTCGTCTGGAGCCGATTGGCATGCTGGTGTCGAACGGCGGTGTTGGTGAAGTGACGGTGGATGATGATTGGTGCCTTGCGGCGGTTGGCTGGTGCTGAAAGATCTGGTGTGAAGAGAAGGCCGTGATGCCGTGGTTGGATGGTGCTGGAACTTGAAAGTTCTGGCGCAGCATTCTCAGTTCGAGACGTGAATGCGCGCACCGCTGCGACAGAGCCTGTGCGAATTGACTCGTCATGGGAAATCGACGGGCCAACGAATTCGAAGCCGTGGGACAAGCCGGGTGCACTGTTGGCACCACCAATCCAAAACCTCTGAGACTTAATTCTCAGATCCGCAAAACACGCGGTGCCGATCCGATCCGTAGGAGGGTTGGATGGGCTTATCCCACGTCACACATCAAGGTTTTGTATGGGTAAGCATTGACCATTGTTTGAGCCCACCCATGCTTCACATTCAGACAGTGACGATTCCAATGATTCGGCTAAATACGAACTTTAGTATTGGTGTATGGATGGCTTCTTTTTCAACACGGTCTGTAAGGTGCTCTCGTCGGAATTCCACCACACCTCCCTCGCGACTGGTCCGAGAGTTTCTCGAGCCAGTCGAGAGCTTTGAAGGTGTACATACGTAGCGGAACCTTTTCTGAACCAACGCCATTTCCGACCTACCGTTTTACTCCCGTTTCGCTATCTCTTTTTACTCGGTTCTTCGCGGCTTCCGCGCCGCCGCCGCGCGAGGCGTTTCTCCAAACGGCTCCATGCGTCAGCTCAGTGAGCGAGTTCGTGCTCGGTGCACCCACGCCACTCGTCTACGATCCGTGTAAATTCCCGAGTCTTGACGCATGACGCTCTCGTTGAAGCGAAACCCTGCGGCTAAACTTGTATTCTGCTCAGACGTCGCAATTCATGGACTGCAAGCAGCTCATGTGGCACACTGTACCACAAATCGAGAATAATGGTTGTCCCGAATCCAGACTCTGGAGTGCCTGCATTTCGACAGGCTAATCAACCTAACCTGATACTGTCAAATCAGTCTTCTCTTGGCTTCAAGGTCTGCAATGCCACGACCAGTTTCGCAAGAGTCCACGATGTCCGCAGGATCCAGAGAGATTGGCGAGTCCATAATAGACACCGCATCCACATGGCACCAGATCCATGCAGTGTGCACTCGACTGTTCGCTTGCGTACTGCTCTAATATTCACACTATAGTCCACAACGTCAGCACTCGACTGCACCGAGTGCTCAGATCCGTCAAGAGCCGTGGTGCTGTTGCCGTTGTCAAACGACCTCGATTATGGTTTCGCCATTGCACTCTGGTTTTACTAGTTCGTTCGAACTCAGTTCGTAGCGGCTTCCGCGCTGCTGCAGCGCGTGCCTTCTTTAAACGGTTCAAACGTCAGTCCATGTAGCAACCGCTCTCGGCGCCTGTTACCTTTAATAAACGTTTCTCGTCTTTAGCAGCGAAAGAGAAAACGTGACGCATGAGTCGACTCACTCAGTGAAGCGAAAACCGCCACATTTTACATCGCTGAACAAGACACGAGCCTTTTCCACCCGTGTCGATTGAACTGATGGCCACCTCCACGTTGGGCTTCGAGAGAAATCCCCCTGTTGTGGGGAGCAGTTGATCCCAACTTCGGTGACACGTCGCAGATTTGCGGTCTACTCCATTAGTAGCTCCATTGGTACAGTGTACCCCAGGTGGAGAATGACGGTTGTTCTCCTTGTCAGAATGATGGTCCCGAACCCAGACAGTGTCTCACGCCAGAGAGCTAATCGACCTAACCTAATTCCACTCTATTAGCCTCCTCTTCCCCCACACCCAAATGGCTCAGTTTCTTCTTTGCCTCCTGTCGCTGTCTCGCACCATGCTCGGCATTGGCTTCAAGGTCAGCGACGCGCCGCCTGCGAGCATCCAGCGCCCGCTGCGCGACTTTCTCTCTACCAGATTCGCCACCACCGCTACCTCTACCCCACCGTCCGGAGCTTCCGAAATATCCGGAGCCTCCGGAGCTTCTGGGGCGTCTGGCGAGTCCGGAGAAGCGCTGGATCCCCACGCACCGCTGCAGCGGGCGCTCGATCAGTTTTCGCAGCTGCGCGCTGACGCAACGCTCGTGCGCGCGCCATCGCCCATGGCCGCCCATGTGCTCTTGCGTTACTACGCGCAGCTCGACCGCATGGCCGCGCGCTTTGATGCGACGGTGGCGGCATCATCAGCGCTCTCTGTCCCATTTACGTGGAACGATTCGTTTTGTCCGCGGAAAAAGACCACGGCGTCGACGGCGCCGCTCCGCTTTGAAATGGCGGCCGTGCTGTTCAACTATGGCGCCCTCGAGTCGCAGCTCGGCGTCCAGACCGACCGCAGCGACGCCGACGGACTCAAGACTGCGTGTCGGCATTTCATGCGAGCGGCCGGGGCGTTTGCGACCGTGCGCGATGCACTCGTCCCCAAATTCCTCATTGGTGGCGGCAGTGCGGCGTCGCCCGACATGTCGCATGAAGGCCTCAGCATGCTCACGGCGCTGATGTTGGCGCAAGCGCAAGCGTGCTTTTACGAAAAAGCCATCAAAGACCACATGAAAGACGCTGTGAAAGCCAAGCTCGTGCACCAAGCGCTCGAGTATTACGCTACGGCTTTGGAAGCGTGTGGCTCACCTGCGCTCCACAATGTCATTGACCGCATGTGGAGCGTTCACGTCCAGTTTCAAGTCATCTGCATGAAAGCCGCGACGCAGTTTTGGCAAGCCAAGGCCTGCAAAGACGTCGCACTGCAGCGCGGTGTCGGCTATGGCGAAGAAATCGCGCGGCTCCAAGCGGCCGATGCCGACTGCTCGGACGCGCTCAAGATGGGCAACCAAAACAAACTGCCCACGGCGTTGGTCATGTCGGCGCGCGCGCTCCAGCGCGTGGTTGAAGATACGCTCGCCAGTGCCAAAAAAGACAATGCCAGTATCTACTTGGACAAGGTGCCTTTACGCAATGAATTGGGGCCAGTTGGTAAAGCCAGTATGGTGCGGCCGCTGGCACTGACCGACGATGAGCTGGTCGCCGAGCTGAGTGCCAGTGGCGGCGACCTATTTACCGCGTTTGTGCCGCACGCGCTCTTGCAGCAAGCGGCCACGGCCAAAGACGCCGTGGCGACGCTCTTGGCGACCGCCAAGGCGCGTGTCGCAGCGAGTACGGACCGCGTGAAAGAGACGCTCCACGACATGGGTCTGCCAGCGGCCATTGAGGCGTTTGAACCCACGGCAGACAATGGCATTCCAGCGGCGGTGTGGTCCAAGATCCAGCACATCCAGAAAGAGCATGCAAATGCCACCAACGCCATGCAGCAGCAGCTCGAGGCGAACGACGCGGCGTCGGACCGTGCGGAAAAACAGCTTCGGGCCGTCGAGACCAAGCTATCGAGCGAAGAAGTCGAAGATAATGTGTGTCGGCAAAACTATGGCACGACGCGGTGGCGTCGGCCAGCGTCAGCCACCCTCAATGATGGCTTTCGCCTGGATATTGATCGGTACTATCGCCTCGTGAAAGAAGCCAAAGCCTCGGACAAGGTCGTCGCCACCAAGCTAGGCGAGACGCACGCTCTCCTACTGTTGTTGACGCAGTCGAAACCGCAGCTCGATGCGCAGCTACCGCCGCTTGCGTCGGACACTTCGAGCTGCCGCGACGAAATTGCGTCGGTCGCGCACTTGTTGCTGCAACTCACAGCGTTGGTCGACGAGACAGACCACGTGCTCCAGGACTTTGCCGCGTCAGTGGAAAAGTTTAACGTGCTTCCCATTCTACTCGGGGGGACCGACGACGTGGACGCCGCGCTGGCGAACGAGACGAAGTTTTTCGAGACCCACTTTGTAGCCAAACTCGACGCGATCGACCGTGACGCCACAACGACATTGGAGGCATTAGCGGTCGCCAATGCAACCTTTGAAGCCAAGAAAGTCTCGGACCACGTGCTGCTCGCGCGCCAAGCGTTTCTCCAGCAGCTCAGCGATGCAGTCGAGACGTACGACCAGCTCCAGTCGCACCTGAAAGAAGGCGGTGCGTTCTACGACGAATTGGCGACGCGCATTGCGCAGCTTCAGCAGACAGTGGACGACCACTGCGCGGCGCGCGATCTGGAGCGACGGGAACTGGAGCTGCACGTGCACGCCGACGATTCGCAGCGGCAGCGCGAGGCCCACGACGCTGCGGTTGCGGCGCAGATGATGCGCGACATGCAGCTGCGCGACGAGTCCACGGACGCCACGGCTCGAGACGAAGCCATGGCGCGGCAGCTGGCGGGTGGCGTGCCCCAGCAGTTTCAGCCGTCGACGCCGTCGGCGGTACCAGCTACAGCGACCATGTCAGCGTCGGGTTTGTACGGCGCGTTTTCGCCATCATCGCAGTCGCAGCCACCGCCGTATGACTTCTCGCGTCTTCAGCAACAGCAACAGCATCAACAACAGCACCATCCGTACGCATCTTATCAGCACCAGGCGACCAGTAGCACTACCAACAGTAATGCGTCAGCGCCGCCGCCGGCGTACAGCAGCATTTTCTCGTCGTCGCCGTCGTCGACACCACAGTTTGGTAATTATTACTATGATCAGCAGCAGCAGCAGCAGCATCAGCAACAGCATCAGCGGAATCCCAGCAACAGCTACTACCAGTACCCAGGCGCGACGTCGTACCCCCAGAACAGCCAGCCACCGAGTGACAACTACACCCTCTTCCCTCGCCCGCCTGGAAACGGCTCTGTCTGATGACGCAATGATAGCAACGAGCGAGTCAGAGTGGAGCAGAAAAATGCAACGGATAAAAACATGGATTGTGTGTGGTTCCCCCTCCTCCTCTCTCTCCACATAGAATACGCAAACACTCACAAGCATCGCCGCACCTCGCCCACCTTCTTGTCGTTCGCACCATTAAACGTGAATACACTCGTCTTGGATCCATGTGATCGCACGGTGAAAGTCCTGGGGCTGCTCGTTCGCCGAGGACGACCCAAAGCGGCCGGCAGCGTCCTGGATGCACACAAGCAGCTTCTCGCGCTGGATCGTCACGATATTGGAACGCAGTCGCGCGGCCTCGGCCTTGCCCTGTAGTTCACCGCGCTGGCTGATAAAATGGTCGCGGATCTTATAGTAAAACTCGAGCTTTGTCATGTGCTTGCCGGCAGCAGGATCTTCGCGCGGGTCCGTGACAGGCACGTCGAGCGGGTGGTCGTTGTCGACAATACAGTGAGCGTACATCCACTGGACGAGCACGTGGTAGTCGTCCACCGACACCGACGTCTGCTGGAACTCTTGCAGGCCAGCTTCGACACAGCGTATGGTCGTCTCGTACTTGTACAACGTGCTGTAGTACTTGTCCTGGGCGCGGCTCCGGATGGTCAACAGGAATGTGAAGATCTCGTCCGAAGTGATGTCAGGAGATCGGTCGCGATTAACGTCGTTGATCGTGTCGTTTGAAGGTGCGAGCAAGTTCCAGTCCGACTCGTTGAAAACAGGCTCGCGCACCCCAGTCCACTCGTAATCTTTCAGAGGAAGCGTAGTGGGTTGGTTGGTCTCCAAAGCAAGTGTTTCGGGACGACTCGTGCTTGGCTCGACTGGGGAGGTCCTATCTGGTGGCGACCCAGTCACCGTGGCATTAGTTGCCGTCGGTGTTGGCTCTACCGGTGTCGGTTCCTTCGGCGTTGCTTCCGTCGGCGTCGGCTCCATCAGCGTTGACTCCATCGGCGTC
>JAADVD010000357.1:0-29356 GCA_023334535.1 Pythium vanterpoolii
ACGCTATAAATGGCTACAGTAACGAGCGCGTTATTTACGCGTTATGTATCGTTCATGGGATCGAGCTTACTGTTTAAAACAGATCGGGTCACGTTCTGACCAAACTTTCAAATCGGGTCACCTTTTGCAATTTCCCCTAAAAAAAATTCTAAAAAAATCAAAGTGTCCCAACTTCACTGGCGCGCACTGTACTGTCGTGTTGAAGTCATCAGGCGGCGGACGGTGGGGAGCGGTTCGAGCGACGGGGCCGGGACGATGCTGTCCATACTGTACGAGAAAAGGCGTTACAGTGTTCCGGCGTTCTATTCACCGAACTAATGTACCGTTTGTCTTCCAAACCTTCAACCTCGAGGGGATGTTGAGCGTGGGCGGCCTATATTTTGGTGGACGCAAACGAAGCTTCCCCACGTCATGAAAAACGTGGTTTACAGCACATCTAACGGCGAAAGACCCCTCTCCATTCCGTTAACAGGGCTGGAGTGACGCTGGTGACGGAGCTGCCCACGAGGAGAATGGCGTCGCCTCGCTGCACCGCGAGCTGCCGGAGCGCGCCGGGAATGTGCGTGAGACGCTGCACGTGGAGGAGCTCGTGGAGATCGCGCGGCAGGCCGTTCTGGAAGCTCGTGACGAGCCGCATTCGTTCAGCGCGTTGACCTTGTCAAAGGTGGCAAGCATTATGACGTCATAGCTGCTCCGTCTTGAATCACAGAAATAATTAACCCGACTTAGCCACGATTTACCCCTATTTATAACCTGCGGAATCTTAATCTAGTTTAAAAGAGGCCTCTAATTCAACGTAAGTACGAGAAAAAAAAGGCTACACATTCACTCTGGCTCTGATGTCATCACGCGTTACGGGCGACGCGACTACTTCAGAGGTATTCATAACCAGTAGCTCGGGTGATGAAATCAGGAACGAAGAGACGCACCCGCAAGAGGAAGAGCGAGAGGGGAGAGGCTCTCAGCGTCCCTCTCTCTGTTCTGTTCCTGTGGACCATGGAGCGCGTCCCTCGCTTGGATCCATTCTCCCATTGACCACGAAGTCGTAAGACGACATGACTGAGACGATTCAGATCCACCACCACTCGGCCAGCGCCGACGATCTGCTGCTGTGCCTTCGCGCAGAGAACGCCCAAGACGGCAGTCGCGTCGCCCAATCCCACAGCGACGACGAGCTCGATACCGTCACAGACGCCACCTGCATCAGCGTCCACCCCGAGTCGCCGCTGGTTATTGATGCCAATGCCCCTCCGCCCGTGGAGATTGCGTTCTCGGCCTCGGGCGGTGCGTTTGTCTACCAAATGGGCATTGCTGCCTACATCCAAGAGCATTTCGATCTGTCGAACTGCCACATCTCGGGCTGCTCGGGCGGTTCATGGGCTGCAGCCTTGCTGGCGTCCGAGACCAGCGTCCACAAAGCGTGGGCCGTGATCCAGCAGACCCAAAAGCGAGTCGTGCCCGCAAATGCATCGTGGTACAGCGGCTATGGCCGCTATGCGACGATCGTTGGCGAGACCATTCGCACACTATGGGAACACGATACCGACATCCATGACCGTGTCCAGCGCAAGCATTTGACGATCGCAGTCACGCGGTTCCCGTCGCTGAAGGCCGAGCGCCATACGTCGTGGACCGACCTCGACGACCTCATGCACTCGATTCTCGCGTCGGCCATGATCCCGTTCGCGCTCTCGGGCAAGCCGTACATCGCGCACCGTGGCCAGTGGTACGTTGACGGCTGTCTGACCAACTTTAAGGGCGTGAATTGCGACGCCTACTCGACGTGGTCGGATTTGTACTACCACGCCTCGCAGCTTGTAGTCGACACTGTCCGGTCGACCACCAGCGCGATCGCCGAGCGCTTTTTCCCGTCGCTCACCAAGCCCGTGAGCAGGCTCATCAATACCTTGCTGCCCAAGATTGAGAGCCCGCACGATGCTATTTCGCCACGTCTCACCAACGGCTCGGCGAATCCACAGGCGCCAACGGTCACGGACCTCTCGGATGCGAGCCGTCCGCGGATCCTGATCATGCCGTGGACCTGGCGATCGCACCACGTCACAGCGTTCCACTTGTCGGTAGACATTGCGACCCACCAACAGCGATTCGAGATGGGCTACGACGATGCCCAGGCCAACCACCACGAGCTCGCAGCCCTGCTGCCTCCGAAACTTCCGCTTACGCCTTGATCATCGAAAGGTATCATCCGCTAGCGATCTTCCATCCTAACTTATTTTAATCATAAATAATCATGCAATATCTCATAAATATGTGTTTTCAGAGTGAATGTTTGCAAAAAGACTTCCTGGGCGTCAAATATGATACTGACTACGCGGACGTCAATTTAATTTTGACTACCTGGTTGTCACGAAGAAGTTTGACCACACTGACCGGTATCTCTCCAGTCGAAGAGATCAGGAACAATAACAATGACACTGGCGATCGACGCCGATGGCGTCGCAGCGTTCGTTACCGCGCTTAGAAGCGGTTCACCGCAAGCGCTTGCGCTAGTCGAGCGCGTGTTGCTGATCATCTCATCGGTCGTGTCGTTTCTCGGCTGTGCGTTTGTGTTTACGACGTGGAAAAGCTTCGCGGTGCCAAACTACCTCAGCCGCCGCATTGTCGCGTCCATGGGGCTCGCCGGGCTCGCCACAGCCTTTGGATTTGCACTGTGCGTCCTCTCCTCTCTCCACTCTCACTGTCTTGCTATCGTCTAACTTTTTGCCGTTTCTGGGGGTCTAGATCAATATTTGTAGATGGCACAGGCGATAACTACCGCCACGCCGAGACCGTGTGCTACACCCAGGCGTTTGTACTGCAGTACTTTTACCTCGCATCGTACCTCTGGACCGCGTGCTTTGCGTTTCATCTCTACCAGATCATTGTCGTGCGGAATGAGTACCCCGAGCGATTACTAAGCCGCTACCGCCTCGTGGGCTGGGGTCTCCCCGGTGTCGTTCTCGCGTTTCTCATCCTCCGGCAGCTCACCGGTCACTTGGGCGTAGGCGGCGCTGACCGCCGCTGGTGCTGGATTGCGGTCCACAACAAGCAGGACGCAGCCTTTCAATGGCATCGCAGCGGCGCGTGGCAGCAGTTTTTCCTGTTTTATTTCCCGATTGTCGTGATTTTTGTGTTCAACTCGGTCATTTATCATGTGATCCTGCGGTTCCTCACGGGTGACCCCATGCAGCTTCGACTGCGGCGACGCGTCGCGCTGTATCTCGTGATCTTTTTCCTCTGTTCTGTGTGGGGCGTGCTGAATCGCCTCGTGCAGTTTGTCCGTGCGGACCACTCGGCCAATACCTTTCTCACCGTCATGGAGTGTATCTGCGATCCGCTGCAGCCACTTCTGAATGCTGTTGCCTATGGTACCAACAAGAGCTCGCTCGATGCCTACAAAGAACGCTTCTGCACGTCGTGGTTCTACGCGTCGCTGCCGTCGTCTGATGACGACGAGTCGGGCCTGGATTCGACCAGTTTCCTCTCAAACGATGGCGACAACGAAGACGACGACCGAGCGTTTTACTACCAGGACTTGTCGGTGGAAAGTACTAGTACAGGGAGAATAGACCAGTACCCACGACGACTGACTTTTCCACCGCCCGACGAGGAGGACAATGTTGAAGACCAGGATAGAACTGCCGCATCCACAGCATTGCGCAGATAACTAGAGTAGAAACGCAGTTGCGCAGAGAACCCACCATGGAAATCAAAGGATAATGCGAGGTGTATTACTATCAAGATCAAAAACTCCACTCAAAGCAAACTCCATCACCCTCCCCTGATCATTCTGTAGGGACGGCAGCAGGTTTGAGATTTAAAACAGTGACGGTGCAGCTGGGGCTGGCGTGGTCGCTTGCGCCGCTGTCGCCTCCGACTTGAGACGCAGGTAGTAATCCTATCACAACCATCGCACGTTAGTGAATTTGATAGCCCTTTCATCAGGCTCACAATAGTAAGACTACGCACCCAGAGGAACGACCGCTTGTCGCTGTCTTGCAACAGCTTGATCACGTCGGGAATGAGGTGCACGAGGTGATCATTCGTGAACTTGTTGGCCAAGTAGTTTCCAAAGTCGTCGTTCGTGCAGCGGTTCTGGCCATACTCCTTGCAACGCGTTTTGAATTCATCGACGCCGGGCGGACCCGCGACCGCTTCGATCGTCGCCAAGACACGGTCATACACAATCTGGATATCCGGGCCTACAGCCGCCGACGGCATGCGCTCGAGGAACGGCGACATGAGTTTGTTCCTGAGCATCGTGCCCGTGTTTGACGGCGGGATACTGGCAATGCGGTTCAAGGCATCGTAGAGCTGCGAGGCCGCGGCCGGCTGCTCAACGGCCCCCGTTAGAATCTCAGTCGGCGTGATCTCTCGCCCGTAAAATTTCTTGTTGAGATCCGAGCGCGCTGCGATCGCCGAGCCCTGGAGACCGACTCCGCCAAACAATCCTTTGCTGTGGCTGTAGGTATAGTTTGGCGCAATGCCCGAAGTGCTCAAGTTCGCGTTCGCACCGGCTGCACGGCCGTACGGTCCCGCCGCAAACTCAATGTTGGCGCCGGCCGAAAGCTGGTTTTTCTGCATAAAACTCTTGACAGCTTGCTCCGAGTTCAAAATGATCATAAACTCAATGACCTGGCCGCCGAGCTCGGCGCCAAAGCCCATGCCAACGGTACCAATCGCCGACGGCGCCGACCAGCGGCCGTCGGGCAGCTTGGAAAGGACAACACCCGTGCCCATGCGCGCCGTCCAGACAAAACCGGCCTTGACGACCGTGAGGAACGCCAGGCCTTTCGCTTGGTGGAGCAGGTCGATCGGAATCTTCTTGTCGTGATCCAGATTCGGATTGAAAAGGTGCTCGAGGGTCTCCTCGGCCTGGCGGATCGCGCCGTCCATGTTCGAGATCGACTCGGTCATCTGCCCGGTCTTGGCCTGCAGCGCACGGAACGCGTCCATCGTTAATATAGTCGAGTCTTGTGCTTTCTGGGGGCGGATTCGAGAATGGGCAGAAGAAACAGGTTGACTGAGTTTCAGTATGGTCAGCACAACGATGACGGTGGGTTTAGATGACGGCTGCGACAAGCTCACCAGAAAAACACGAGAAAAATGCGTGAGACCATCACTCTCAAAAACCACAATTTGGTGAAAGAGAAATCAAGAATACACACGTCACACATAGTGGTTTTTGCACTAGAATAGTACATTAAGTGTCGGTCGCCAAGAGCTCCAGAACAAACATGGAGAAGGGGGCAAGAACAACGCACCACAACACTGGTGCGTCATGACGTACAATAGATAGGGATATATATGCATACAACTCCACCATGGGAGGAGGGTGTGGGTGAGAGATGTGAGTTACAGATTTAGCTGGGCGAGGATCTCACACAGCGACGGCGCCTTGGTGAGCTCTTGGATCGCGTGCCCCAGCACTTCAAATTCCCGTCGCTCATTGTACATTTGCGCACTGATGCGGACAAACAGTGCGTTTTGAAACGGCCAGACACGCACAACAAGCCGGAACCGATCGGCGAGGAGGTCCGTAATAGCGTCACAGATCGCGGTGACTTGGTCGGTCGACATGGACGAGCCGTCCCGGTTCGTGGGCCAGGCAATGGGGAGACGAACGTTCGAGACGAACGGCGCACGCTGCCACGGCGGCAGTTGGGCATTCGTGCCCCAGAGCGTGGCGAGGTAGTTGCTCGCCCAGTCCATAAGGCCCTTGTTGTGCGCAAAGACACGCTCAAAGCCGACACTCTCGTAAAAGTCGAGAGCCGTGACAACCGTCAGAAAATTGGCTTCATCCCGCGTGCCCTGCACGGAAAAGTCTTCAATGAAGCTCTGACTGTAGTTGAGTGACGTCACGACCGGTCGTACCATGTTCTAGGAACCATAGACATTGTGAGAATCATCAGAGACTCAAGAAACAGAGGCACTGATCAAACCATACCTGGTGTTCCTTTGCGACGTAGAGGAATGAACAGGACTTGGAGCCAAAGAGCCACTTGTAACAACTGCCGACGTAAAAGTCGACTTCGAGTTTCGCGAGGTTGAGCGGCAATTGACCCGGCGCACTGGCACCGTCGACAAGAACTGGAATGCCGCGTTCGTGGAAGATTGGAATTAGCTTTTCGAGCGGCACGACAAAGCCGACCGATGCAATGTGGTCGAGCACCGCGAGTCGGGTGTTAGGTGTGATGGCCGCGGCTACCTGCTCCACCAACGCTTCATAACTGACGATCGGGAGATCGACGTCTACAACCTTGAGCTCCACGAATTCTTGCGTGCAGTAACACAAGTGACGCAAAGTATTCAACACCGACGGGTCTGCCATAATGACATAGAACCGTCAATACATAGTCACCAAGTGATCATTCAAAGAACACGTACAAGTCAGATTAAGACACAGCACTTCGTCGCCATCTTGGAGATCAACCGAGCGAAGCACAGCGTTCATGCCGGTCGTCGCATTCGTGACAAAGACCACATCGTCGGCGTCGGCACACACAAACTCAGCGAGCTTCGACGCGGCCTGGCGCAGCAGGACGGGTAGTTCACGCCGCATAAAGCGATCAGGGTTCATCTCCATTTGGTTCACAAAATGCGCCTGTGCTGTGAGGACTATTCAAAGAACCATATCCCATCAGTGCGTCATTCGATCGTCCTCTCGAGTGTTGTTTCTCAAACGTACCTGGTCGCACAGCCGTGCCGTAGGCGTTGTGGTTGAGAAAGATCGAGTTAGTCTCGAGGTTGAAAAACGTGCGGCACTCGCTGCCGAGCGTCATGGACCGGAGAAACTGGCGGCATTGCGGCCAGAGCGCGCTCATGCCAATAAGACCCCCGGGGTTGCCTGCTGCACACGATTGCTGATTCGGCTGATGATGCTGCTGGTGTTGCTGCTGCTGACTCGCAGTCTGCGTCTGCGTCTGCGTCTGCGCCGGTAGCGTGTCCTTGTGGGCCGAGAGCGAAGTTGCCATGGCGGAAGACGGTGGAATGGAATGTGACGCCATAGGAATTTTATCGATTGCTAACGATAGCGAAGCGGATCAATGCGCGGATTTCGCGAGCAGGTAGGTATCGAAGGATCGAATGAATGCCGCGGTTGGTACGCGGTGCTTTAGACACAAGAGAGGAAGGAGCGTGCGCGAAGAAGGAACGCTGGACGTGCGACGTGCGTGCGTGGTTTGGACCGATTGGTCGCGTTGGCTGTTGGTTTGTGGGGACGGCTCGTCGTCGGGTCAACTGACCACCTCGCTTCCGCATGTCTATCTTCGTAAATAAATGATCCGATGTGGTCAACATGGGCAGTATAATGAACACAAGTTGCATAGACCGGCCACTGTTTTGAAAATTGAACTCGTATCGTGGTTATATTACCGAGCTGGAGAATTGGCAGACGCTGATTGGCTGGTATGGTGTTCCGAGGGACTAGGGCTTCAAGTTTCGGATTTCAGGATCAACCGCAAATGAGCACCATCGCTCCCATAACGAGAAGCAAACGATAGATTGGTAGATCCCCAGCGTCCTCACCACTGTTCTCTGGGATCTAAGAATGCAGGGGAAGTAAAGCTAACACTCTGTACCAGACAATGGGCGTGGCTATTTGCATGCTACTCGCGCTGGCGGTTTCCGCAGCGGCGATTGGTTCCAACGGAAACAACCGAAATAGGCGAACGGAAGGCAGCCAGTGAGCGGCTAATAACAACGTTTATGAGAGGATAAAATTAAATACAGTACGTTCTAGTAGAACTGTGAGACGCCGTGTGTTCGAGTTCGAAAATATAATGTTCGAGAGCTCCTGTAGTGGGTGAAGGCATGATGGCTTCGTCTGTGACAATGCGTTGTTAACCTTGGCGATTGGCCGAAACGTTGCGGCTTGGGGTTCAACACGCAATGGTTTTGCAAAACCATGGCGTGTTGAACCCCAAGCAGTGTACGCACCGCGTTGAAGACGAAAAGCAAACCTCTTGAAGAGCAAAAGGCTATGCTTTTCGTTTTCAACGCGGTGCATACACTGCGATATCGTGGGGATCCACCAGCAAATCGTCTACAAATGTGATTTGATTTAGTTGTATGACTACTTCCGCAATTTTATAATTTGAAGATGGAGAGGAGGCAGAGATACCCCTGATACAGTAATGCAGCTCAATAGTCAACGAATACCACTGTTCGCAATGGCGGGTTTATAAGAATTCGCATCAATTTATCTAGCACCTCCAAATGAAAATGAAATTATTTGATGAAGGTATTCGTTATTCTGCAGTTGACTATTGAGGTGCATTACGGTCTGTACATTCAGGAGGATGCCTTTCGTCTGTCGATGCACGTGAAGAGATCACTGGTGGTGACGCGCACGACGTGGGACCACCGTACGGTACATTCAAGCACATCGAGTCGAGGGGGCGACGCGATGCGCTTGAATGTGTGTGGGCCGTCATGATCAATTAATTGCCTGAGCCACTACCCAGCAGAAGACGAATGAGAAGGCTCCGCATCCCTGACACCTAGAGTCCATGCGGTACTGTCGATGGACCGTATATGGACACTCGAATCCCATCAAGCAGCTCACTTCGTCGCGAAATCCCTCCAGAACATCGTTGGTGAACCTACGTACCGGTATTGACCACGAGTGGTTTCCTGATTCAGTAACTTGGTGACTCTCGATGTCACTCCGACGAGAAAATTAGAGTGATGGTCGCGTCTTTTCACAAGATTGCACAAGACTTCCACGGCAACTTGTATGTCGCCATCTTCCTCGAGAACAAGCAAGGGAGACCTAGTGGCTTCTTTCTCTCTTCCTCGGTGCCCAGGAGTTTTGCAGCAGCATGGGTGCGGGACAGGGCACAGCGCTCCGTCTCATCGACGACGAGATCGAATTGCTGCGCGAGACGCGCGATTTCGCGCGCTGTACGTCGTGTTGACCATTTCCAATCTCCGTCTTTTTCTTTAACGCTGCCTGTTATGACTTCACATGGTAGGGACGCTGGCCGATGTGGGTCAACTACATAAGCGATTTCAGAAAACCCATGGTATGGCGATCACTGAGAGTCAATTCGAGAGCCTCCTGTTGCTCAAGGCCTCGGAAATTGTCAACAGCAAAGAGATTTTTGCCATACTCGATACGAACCGCGACGGCCGTATCGACGGCCTCGAGTTTCTCGCAGCGCTACTCTGTGTCAGCCGTGCCAACTTTGAAGACAAAGCGAGATGTACGTTATGCGTCCACTTATCTGATCGCCTGGCTGCTTGCTGATGTCCTAATGTACCAGTCGCATTCGAGCTGTTTGACTTCAATGCCAATGGTTCGCTCTCGCTCACAGAGCTCGCGCTGCTCATGAAGTCCGTGTGGGTCGGCATGTCGCTGCTCACAGGCCACGCCATCAGCAAGACGTTGGCGACCCCTGCGCCAACGAATACGGTCACCAAGTTCCTGCAGCTCGCGCAGCACGCTTTTAGCCGGTTTGATCGAGATGGCGGCGCCTCGCTGCAGTACGAAGAGTTTATTGAGTGGGCACGAAGCAATCGCGAGTTTATGCTCAAGGTAGAACAGTTCCGCGTTATATCTGAGAAGGCCGTGGGCTTTGAGGAGACCCTGTCGCTTCCAGACGGCAGTGACAACGACTCGGATCTCGAGGATGAAGTCAGTATTCTCCGCACGCCGCAAGATTCTTCTCTGGGGAAGAAATTTATGAAAGAGTCAGATACTCAAGTCCGCCGCCCCGATCTCTCGACAACACCATGGAGTATAGAACCGACCAACGTAGCGGTGGGCGACAGCGCTGACAAAGAATTCGACTTTCCACCGCCCATTAATGTCAGTCTCGAGTGGGTATACGGGTATGCCGGCGCGACGACCAGAAATACGGTCCGCGTCTTAACCAACGGTGATATTGTTTACGCGGTTTCCAAGTACGCGATTGTGTACAAGCCGGACCGCCATGAACAGCGCCATTACTTTGGTCACAAGTTCCCTATTACGTGCCTCAGTATCAATGCGACCGCGACGATTGTCGCGACGGGTGACGCTGTGCCTCTACCGCACCAACATTCTGAGATCCACGTGTGGAATGGGCTCACGCTGGAGTGTCTGGCTGTGCTGTCGAACTTCCACATTGATAGTATAGCGTGCCTCGCGTTTCCTGCTGCAGGCGGTCTCCAGAATTCGACGCCGCTGACCACTGGTGGAACGACCGGGAAAAATGCCAACCTTGCCGGCGCGCTTGCGTCGGCTAAGAAACAACACCACGCAGCAGACTCGTTGTTGGTTTCCGTTGGAAGCGATCCAAACGCCAGCATGGCATTGTGGGACTGGCAGAACGCGCGCCTGCTAGCGTCCGGCCGAGCCATCAACAAGCGCAAGCGTGTGCTCTGTATCGCCGTGAGTGAAGATGGTCATGAAATTTTGGTCGCGGGGGAACACTTTCTAGTGTTCCATCATGTAGATGGCCGCTTTTTCAAGCTGAAGAAACCAAAAGCTCTCGAACTCAAGATGCAGACGATGCCGATCTGTCTTAGCGCGACGTATTATGGTCCCCACACTGCCGTCGCCGGCACAGCAAAGGGCGAGCTGCTACAATTCCAGCACATGCAACTTGTGCGAGTTGTTCAAGCACACGAAATTGGCCAGAGCATTAATGTCTGTGCAGTGTCGTGTCGATCCATGGTGCTCTTCACAGCGGGCAAAGACGGTATCTTGAGGCAGTGGGATTCGACTCTCCAGCCAATTGGCCACGCGATTGACCTTCACCAGAGCTCCCAAGTGCAAGGTCTCGAAGCGGAAGATTTTCGCGTTCATTCGATGGCGTACGATGCAGCACACCAGCGATTTATAGTGGGCACGCGGCATGGCCACCTGCTCGAAGTGTTGGAGACGCGGCTCACCGCCAACTTAATTGCATCCAGCCATCGTGGATCAGACATCGATGGACTTGCAACAAGTCGATTTGGAGTAACTTTCGTGACGTGCAGTTCTAGCGATCGGATGGTGCGAGTGTGGAACATGCGACGTCGGATTATGGAGCATGCGATCAAGGTGAGTTTCTCGCCAAGCGCGTGCGTTTTTAGCACAGCCACTGGGGGCGAGTTCCTCGCCGTTGGCGGACATGACGGGTCAGTTGCACTCTTTCGAGCTAAGTCGATGGTTCTCCTGAGCCAGATGAAGAACACCCAAACACCGATCAAGTGCTTGCGGTTCCACCCATCCGAGTCGTGTGTCATGCTGGCCGTCGCATGTGTGAATGGTATAATCTACCTCTACAGTATCGACGATCAGGAGGGGAATTTCCGGTTCCATCGCTTTGCACTGCTCAAGCCTCAATCAGGTGAAGTCGCTTCGATCGTTGTTTCGCTGGACTTCAGCACCGACGGGAGATTCCTCAAGAGCCAACACAGCAAAGGGGTTGGCAAGAACACAGACGGCACGACCCCGACGCTGCGTTTCTGGCAAGTGCGAACGGTTCATCAGTCGGTATCGAGAATCACGACAATGTCCACGATCCGCAACGTCCAGTGGCACAGCTATAGCAGCACTGTTGGGTGGCATGTGAGTGCTTTCAGTGGCCATCAGACTGTTGCGTTAAGTGCAAACGCTGCGTCGTCTGTCGTAGCTAAGCTGGATGGGCGTGGACAGCTCGCATTCCACCGGTTCCCATCTGTTCCTGGACCAGATGGCCAAAAACAGCCACTCGCAATCGTCTTGGCGAATGCGCACCTTCACGGACCTGACGCACACGCTGCGTTGGGGTTTGCCCTACACGACACTCTGCTTCTGTCGAGCAGCAACGGACTCAAGGGCAAAGACAGTGGCAGTGTCGTGTGCCAATGGTCGATCACGAAAGAAACGACTGACCCACAGCCTCGTATGGCCTGTGCGATCGACAATGAGGCTACATTTTCAATGATCAGCTCTCTCGGACTGGAGAACCTCTACTACTTTGACGACTCATATGTCCCTAGATGCAACGTGACGGCCATCGATGCCGTCCTACCGCATTCGTCGGCTATTGTCTCGGCGGTTGATACTCGTCTCGATGTTCGGAGCTGTTCCGAAGCCCCTGATTTGGATTTGTCGCTGTCGCACGTCCATGGTCTGAATCACACACAAAGCGGCGTGAATCAGATCATCGTGGGTATGAGTGGATCTACTGGGACGTCGTCAGCAATAGTGTACGGCGCCGGCACACTTTTGGTAAGTCACTTGATCACAGCAACGCAGCTAAAACAACAACGAACGCATATGTCGGGGTTGAAGCACGACATTTCCAGTATCATCAAGCAGTCCAATAGCGTGCTGGCAGTGAGTTCGCATCGAGAGAACCGCGTGTTGTTGTGGCAATGGGAACCAACCGCCCAGCTTCTCGGCGTCCTTCGAGGCCCACCCAGTATGTCACACGTTCTCACGGCGTTTGATTCGGGTGATTTCGGTGATCACCATGGTCATGGCACAAGTGACTTTGCGGCGGTTGTGTGGTATTCACCAGTGACGTCGGCCCACTTAATTCGTTTCTACCAGTGGCGAACGATGCACGGTCACGACCACGACCACACTGCTGACAGTGCAGATGAAAATCAGAATGCAATCCAAGCAGACATGACGCGTCTCCCAGTACTGTTTGGGTTCTTCACGTCTTCTTCGTCCGATACCGCGGGCTTTGTCAGTGGCGGGATCGATCATGTGAGTTTCTGGTGGGTCACTAACTCCACGGGCCATGTCACTAGTCAGAACGGTGTATTTGGCCGCCACGCCATTGTCGAAACGGCCGTTTGTGGTGCGTACGCAGCTCCGTACGTGCTGACCGGCATGCTTAGCGGAACTGTCGTCGTGTGGGACAACGGAATTGCCGCCTATTCCACCTCAGCACTCGAGTCGATGGTCAGAGAAGCCAAGCAAGACGCTGTCCAAGCTGTCATGTCGATTATTGCGGTGGCTTCCAGGCAGCTAGTCGTGGTAGCCTTGGCGACTGCCCACATTGTGATTTTTACGACGGCCAAGGAGAACGACCCGACTCGATATCGTGCCAACGCATTCCTGCAGCGAACCCGTGTGTTAAACCTCTTCGATGCGACGTGCGTGTGGACGATGCTCAAGCCGGCCGCAAAACCAAACGGGGATAGAGAGAGCGATACGACGAAAGTGAAACATCCGTTCTCGCTGCCACCTTCAGCGCTCCAGAGTGTAACCGTGCTGGATGAGCTTCAGAACGGACTCGCGGTCGTGCTGAGCTGTGGAATGATCATTCATATTGACAGCCAGGTGCTCACAGTTTCTGCGGCAATGTCCTCTGCGCGTGTCGTTCTGGACGTTGGCCAGCAGGTCAAATCAGTGGCTCTTCATCCGATGGAACAATGGGTAGCTGTGGGCTATGGTGACGGTCGTGTCAGTGTGTTTCAACTCGAAACGCACGCGCTTTTGCTCGAGACGCGTGCGCTTTCGACCTCTGTAAAGGCGCTCGCATGGCAGCAAACGTCAACCGCAAGACTCGCTGCGTCGCTGGCGAACGGAACGATCGCGATACTGGACAGTGCGAACCTGAATATTGAAGCTGAGTTCTCATGCGGCCCAAGTGCCACAAGCAAGGAAAACGCGCCGAAGAAATGGTGCTGGTGTCTTAAGTTTTCGCCCAAAGGCAGCGCTACGGTGTGGCTCGCGGCTGCGTGTCGGGACTATCACATCTACTTATACAAATGCACCAGTGGTGAAGCAACATCCCCCATGGTGTGCGAGTTGGAACACGACATTGCGGGCCACACTGCGCCGATTTGCTCGCTCGATTTCACTAGCGACGGCCAGTGGGTCCAGTCGGCCACATCGTGTGTGGACTCACAGCTGATGCGGTGGCGACTTGACAATTCTGACCAGGGCACAAAGAACAACGCATCGGACTGTGATCCAGCAGCATGGGCGACATGGACCGTACCGTTCAGTGGCCCTGTCGCTGGACTCGGAGAGGTACTTGGTACGCATGTGACCGTGGTAGACCGGATCCAAGGTGAACGTTTGTCCGCACCGTCTGGAGCGTGGAGCTCGCGGTTGCCGACGCTGCTGGTTGGCACGGAGTTTGGCCGCGTTCTCTTGGGTTGGTTCCCACTGCGCTGTGGCGACGGCACACGCGCTATGTTCAAGGAGTACGATGGGTATTACGCTGCTTCTGCGTCCGTCCAGCGCGCTCAGTTTAGCGCCAACAACCAATTCGTGGTGACCCATGCGTCCAACCCCAGCGGAAGCAGTGACGTGGTGCTGGTGTGGAAGACAGATTACGAGGAGGAACTGCGGCAGCGCGAGCGTGTGAACAGTCGTGCGGAAGTTCCTGCTCTTGCAGCTCCTGAGGAGTCTCTGAATCTCGTCGAAGAACTCGAACTCGAACCGACGGCAACGACGCTCCTCATCGACAAGGACGAGCAGGCACTTGCTCATGAAATGGCGCGAGGCGGCGGCGATGAGTTTATGGCGGTCAAGCCGTGGCTTGGTGCGATCCGTGAACCGTCGGTAGTCCCACCCGGACTCGTTACGAGTGTTTTATTCCCACCGGCCGCGGATCTCGCGCTCGAGTTTGTGTACGGCGTCAATGCCAACGGCACGCACACGCACAACGATGTGTTCTACGCCGACGACACCTGGGAAATTGTCTACTCGGCTGCGTCATTCGGGGTCGTGTACAACACCAAGACGCGGACGCAACTGCTGAATGCGAGTCACCGTGGCCAGATGGTCTCATGTGTCGCGGTCCATCCTGGCCGAGGCGACGTCGTCGTGACGGGCGAGATCGCTGGCGGAAAGAAAATTCCGCGACTCGTTGCATGGGACGCCAACTCGGGCAGCACGATTGCGCAGGTCGACTCGGTGCATCGCCGCGGCGTCGCGTTGTTGGCGTTTGCCCCATCGGGTGAACGTGTGGCGTCCATCGGCATGGACGACGACCACGTGCTGGCGATCTACGCGCTGAGTCAACGCCACGGACTCGCCACGTTTACGTTGTTGGCTCAGATGAAGACCTCCAAGCAGCCTGTGTATACGCTCGCGTTTCACCACGAAAATGATGCGGAACTGGTCACGGCCGGACTCAAGCACGTGCTGTTTTGGTCCACTACGTCGGACATTGTTGCAACCGGTGGAGCCGGTCAGACCCACCACCGGCATCGCGGATCCGCGGCGGTTGGGTCGGGCTCGAGTGCTGCCAGTGGCGCCGATGCGCCTGTCACGTTGAGCATGAAGAAAGGGCTCTTTGGAACTGTTGCAGGTTGCGACAGTGGTGCCAGTGCCAAGGTATTGGCCGCCGTGTACGTGCCACGTAGCCAGCAGCAATCGCACGTCATCACGGCGCAACACGACGGCTCGCTCTTGGTGTGGAAGGCCAGACAGTGCGTCGACGCGAAGCCACTCGCGCACAAGGGAGCTATTTACGCGCTAGTCGCGGATTCTAAAAAGCCCCACACAGTGTACACCGGCGGTCAGGACGGCAAGATTCATTTTTGGAGTCCGCACCTCGAATTGCTCCGAACCCTAGATCTCGAAATGCTGTTCGCGACGGCAACTGGCGCTCGACTTTTCAATACAGTCATCAAGAGTCTTGCCGTCCGTGATGCCCGCATTTTGTTTTCGACCGATGGACGCGATGTTGGCGAGGTCGTGCCTGATGATCCGCATCTCCAGTCGGCATCCACGTCGCCGACGTACAAACCACGGTTGCATCTCCAAGGCCACTGCAAAGGGGAGCTCTGGGGTCTCGCGACGCATCCGACCAAGCTCCAGTTTGTGACCGCAGGCGACGACGGTAGCATTCGCTTGTGGGACGCACCGACGCGGTCGCTGCTCGCCATGTACCAGGCGAAGACAGCATCGCATAAGTGGCGAACCGTCGCGTTTTCACATGATGGCAGCCACGTCGTCGCAGGTTCCTCCGATGGCCACGTGGTTGTGCTGAATGAAGCATTAGACACTGTAGTCACGAGCTGGCGGTGTTCGCCGAAAGGCATCGCCGTCCTCAAGTTTGATCTGGAAAGTCGGCGGCTCGCCATCGGCACACACAACCAGAGCATCTACGTCTACGACGGCCACACGTTCAAACCCATTGGCGTCGGCCGCGGCCATACCAGCACGGTCTTGCATGTGGACTTTTCCGTAGACGGCCGCTTTGTACAGAGCACGTCGTCGGCGGGAGAGCTATTGTTTTGGGACGTTTGCACCAACGCAATCAAGCCGATCCCTTCGGCGACGGCGGTTCGAGATACGGCGTGGGCGACGTGGACCTTGCCATTCGGCTGGCCGGTCCAAGGCATTTGGCCGCCATGCAGCGACGGAAGCGACGTGAACGCTGTGGCGCGCAGTAACGATCGGGAGGTGGTGGCGACGGGCGACGACGCTGGCCTCGTCAAGCTCTTTCGGTATCCGTGCGTGACGAGCCAGGCTGCGAGTCGAACGTTTGCGGGCCACGCGTCTCATGTGACCAACTGCTGCTTTACAAGAGACGACTATTACCTGCTCTCGTCCGGCGGCTTGGACAATACGATCTGCCAGTACAAATACTACCGCGACGACACCAGCAAGGGCACTACGGCATGAGGAGGAGGGTCTCTGAACGACTAGCACCTATTCCAGACCAACGCAGTGGCCGTTGTGTGTAGTCGATCGAGAGCGCGTCACGCGCTCCGTCTAACGATGCTGTTGGCGGTGCCGCACGTGCGTGGATGTACAGAGACGGGTCATTTTGATGGTACGCAGCGCCAAGATACCGCTGCGGCACTTGTCCGAATGGTCAAAGTTGTCGTTCCACGCACGGAAAATTCAACTAACTGTTTTAGTAGAATTGATGATAAATATACTGATATAGTCAAATTATGGCTAGACCCGAAAGATGCTGAAATCGATTCTGAGCTGGTTTGATGTCTGACATATTGCTCAATTTTTGGGTTTCCCCATTCCAAAACTTTGGGAAATTCTCAATTCAAAACTGTTTCCAACTGTTTTATACATGTTCGTTATGTGGTGCACACCATCGAAACGATTCCATCCAAGACCGAAAAACACCCAACCCAAATCCAACATGAGTGCAATGGATGAGGAAGGAGGTACGGTCCCTCTTTACGGCGCCGCGCACGCGGCCTATGAAGGGTGTTACGCTCTGTGGGCTTTGACATGGAAACCTGATACCTCTATCTGTCTGAAGGCGGGAAAGGGTACGCGTGGGAAGGCTCGTTCGAGCGTAGTTGGGACGCCATCGAAGAAGACGAGTCGGGCCAACTTAAGGTCAACATTGCCGCCAACAAACAAGAACGCCAACGGTGCGTTCTTCCTCTCTAAATATACGAAGATATGGGAATCTCATATGGTGGTTATGTCGCTAGTCGTCTCGAGATCGCCCGCAATGTCCGCAAAGGCCTCATTCGCTATGTCTACCTTGTGCTCGACCTCTCGCGCGGCATGACGCTTAAAGACTGGAAACCACACCGGCTATTTTGCGCGAGCGACGTGCTTCAGCAGTTTGTCAAAGACTATTTCGACCAAAACCCGATCTCCCAGCTCGGAGTCATCGGTCTCAAAGGCCCGAAATCCGAAAAGCTCAGCGAACTTAGTGGGAACCCCAAGCACCACATGGAGAAAATCCACTCGGCGCTTGCGGTCGACAAAGAACCGTCACTCCAGAACGCATTGGAGCTCGCGCGGAGTGCGCTGAAGACTGTGCCGGCCTATGGCAGCCGCGAGGTCGTGGTGGTCTATGGCAGTCTTGTGACCGCCGATCCCGGCGACATATTCCAGACCCTCGCGGCGCTCCAGCGCGAGCGCATCCGCGTGTCGTTTATTGGCGTCGGCGCTGAGATGCACTTGCTCCGCAAAATCGCTGACGCCACGCGCGGCGCATATCACGTCGCGACCGACGCGCGCCACATGAAACAGCTTGTCGCCGAGTTTACGTTTCCCTGTCCGACCGTGGCTTCGGCCGCGTCCAAATTTGCGACGCTTGTGGAAATGGGGTTTCCCCAGCGCCGCAGTGGCGCGCTGTCGCTGTGTACGTGCCACCAAGCGTTTACGACCGTTGGGTACCTCTGTCCGCGGTGCAAAGCCAAGAGCTGCGACCTCCCGACAACTTGCCAAGTGTGTAATCTGCCGCTCGTGTCGTCGCCGCACTTGGCGCGGTCGTACCACCACTTGTTTCCGGTCGCTAAGTTCGAACGCACACTGGTCAACGGCGACGCGGCACGCCAGCACCAAAAGTGCTTTGGGTGTTTACTGCCACTGGCGGCCGATCCCGAAGGCGCGGCGTATGCGTGTGGCACGTGCTGCCACACATTCTGCAGCGAGTGCGATCTCTATATCCACGACTCGCTCCACAACTGCCCGGGGTGCTGCTAACCCATGAGAGGAAGAAGAACAGGACAGTCTCTCAAGATAAAAGAATGCAGCTGGAAGAGCGGCGCTCCATCGACGGGCTTCTACACGGTGGGTGGACCCTCTCGTGTTGAGCTTGCTACCACGATATGTTACTTCAGTATATCTAAGGTACTGAAAGCAGTGGTGCTGCTGTAGCTGTGCCACCGAATCGATGGAGATGCTGGGGTAAAATCTATTGAATCCGTGCTTTTGATCGTCCATATTCGTATTCGTACAAAACGGGACACCGCATCAGAGTAACAGAACGGATCAAAGCCGAGTAGTCGTTCATACAATTTAGAAGAATAACACTTTTGGAGTGACTCTGCTTGCTGGTACTATATGCACCCCAACCGCACGCGATGGATAGTTGTGTGCCGCTTTTAGACCGCCTCCGCATAGGCGACACGCGTCCCGGCGCCCGGCGTGCCACAGTCAATACTGTGTCGTACTTACCTCGCCGAGGATCCAATACTGGATGTTGTCGACGCCCTTGAACGCCAAGTAGCAAAAACCGTTGCCGCCGTCGGATGCGTAGTCATCTTTCTTGATCGTGCACTGCTTGCCGCCAATGGTGAACGTGATGGCGGGCCCGTCCCGTGGCAGGTGACTCTGAAATTACCCTCCGAGGTCACAGTCGCGCCGACGGCCATGGCGATCTTGGGGATATGAGCTAGCGATGAACGACGTCCCCGAGTCGACGATCGCCGCGACGAACTTGCCCACGATGGTAGTGGTGCCGATTTTGACGCCGCCGAGGACGAATTGCCAGTAGCCGCGTTTGGTCACCGGCACGTAGTTGATGGCCCCTTTGAACCGCGTAGGGTTCACGCCCCCAAACGAGATCTCGCCTTTGGTGTCCTGTCCAACGTAGAGCAAACTCGGGCTTGTCGGGGGTGCCGGCTTCGAACAGCTTTTCAATCGGGCCGGGAATGTGGTTCTCAGAGATCGCATCAAAGCCGAGCCCAAGATTCCATCAAACTGACCCTCCGCGTAGAATGTTCCAAAGGCACTCACGTCCTTCCCTTCGGCAAACTTTTGTTTGGGGACCGTGAGGCCCCCAAAGCTCACCGTGTCCTCGGAGATATGGCCGGAAATGGGTCCGCTGCCGTACTGGATCGCAAACTTGGAACCTCGACACGGCACGTCGACGAGCACGAGCGGTTGTAAGTGGCGTGCGCGCCAAACTTTCTGCCAGGCACCCACAGGTTGCTCGACCTGTATCGTAAATCACGGCAATGTGCTACAACAGCGTGCCGATCGAGACCGTGCCGTAAAACTCGGAGGTTTGGGAGTCGTCGCACAGCACGATGTCGCCCGTGGATTGGAGACATGGCGGGGTTGAGTTAGGCCGTCGCACGCTTGGCTGCGGCCACGTCGCGGAGCGTCTTGAGGTGCTTGTCCTTGGGGATTTTTTGCACCGGCAAGCTGATGACATCAACGTCGGACGACTGGAGAAAGACCGCAACAGCGATCAGTGCGAGATAGGCGATCGGACGGAGCATCGTGCAGGAGGAAGGGGGAGGTAGTTGCTTGAGCTGGAGAAGGCATGTTGCAACTTGACCAACTGGATAAGCCAAGCGGAGAAGGACAGGGGAAGCATGAGCTGGGGGAGAAGGTTAGACGACCTGACTCAGGTGGGAGAGAAGGCCAAGTAACCTGACCCAGGTCGCCTGAACGTTATTCAATGTTAGGCTATCTAGGTTGTCGATTCCGATGTAACTCAAAAGACGCCAACTTGTCATCATTAACAATGTTAGGCAAACGAGCTAATTTGAAGGCTTCAGCGATTCCTAAATCTTATACAGAAACTGCGAGAGGTGATTGATTTCAGCTGCATCGACAAACTCATGTACTAGCTACGAAATCTCATGTATAGATGTCATTCCTGCTCCGAACCACCTCCCCACCCACCACGAACACTCGAGTTGATTACGGCGTATGCATGAGCGAGCACCATTGTGGACAAGCACATGGGGATCGAGGACGTACTATTGGTTTAACACTCCCCTCAACGAAAACCACCTTCAAACTTCTACCCCCGTGCTTGGGGCAAAACAATTGAACCATTCCCTTGCTCAACTGGCGGACGCTGAGAACAGCGACGTGCAACTTGGCGTAATACTACTCGCCTGCTCGATTGTTGCTGCTGGCGCTGTCTGACCACTGGCGCTGATCCACTATCGTGGTTCCCAACGTGAATATGCGCGAGGGAGTAGGCAGCCAAGGCCGCGGGCACGTGTAACGTTGCGAACTAGATTCTAACCAGTTGTGAATAAAATACAGAAAGATGGTTATCTTTCCAATTGATGCCTCCTTATAGACCACTCGGTCCTGAAGGTTCTCTCAGAAGGTAGTGATCCGTGGCCTCGGAAGATACTGTGGGGGGGCTGCTCTGGAGCAGCCACCGCCTCAACCACCGGCGGAGCTTTTGAGGTCAGAAGGCACCCATCCAGTTGTGCATAAACAGAACATGTGGTGTACAGAAAACGTGGCTAAGTAGGAGCAGTTCCAGGATCCAGAGGTGCCTTGGCCAAGGCCACCGTGGTGTTGGTAGTGTTTACAGTCTGTTTAGTATACAGTACCCACTATTGCGTTTTCGGCGACGCAGTGATTCATCACTCTACGCAGTCAGGTACTGATGCGCACCTCGTTCTTCTTCTGGCAGCTGCCTGCTGAGCATTGGGTTCGTTCACGATGGACATCAAACGGTCGCCAAGTACCTTATGAACTGTATGCACGCACGGAATTAAAGCAAGCAATAGCATAGAGCGAAAAAGTACATTTACAACGAGTGGACGACCATATCTTCTCATTCTTGGAACCAAACGAGAGATGCGGTTAATAGTTCAGACCCAATTGGAAGACGGGGCGGAAAAGTCGGTGCATGTTTGGCTGTGTACTTGTGCATTGATACAAGTAGATATCGAGGAGGCGCCGCTCAGCGACACGGACGTGACGACTTCTTTAATTCTGCACGGCTCACTATATTTATCAGGTTGGTGGGCTAGATTAGCACAAGAGAGTTCGCACGATAGGAGTAAGTTGAGCTCCTTAACTGTTTGAGAGGAGCCAGTGGGATACTGCAGGGTCTCCGCCATTCGATATATTTGTCTGGGCCGACTCTTCAAGAGTTGGCCGAGCCATTCGATAATTTCGTACAGTGCATCGCCCTAAACTTCAACTCGCAAAAAGTACACTCACTGGCGTACGCGCGAGAACGGATCCGAGAGCATTTCCATGTTCAAGTCTCAGCCACCTGCTTCTTGTGGGTTCAGATCTCAGTCGTCCCCTTCGCTAGTCTTTCTCATTGCTTCGTATCATCGTTGAACAATGGAGAAATGACGAGTGAGAAATATTTACAAGTTTAGAGAGATCACCATGGAGTTCAGCCCTCCCCACTGTTTAGTGACCATCGAAATCATCTCTTCGGCTACCCAATCGAGCTGGAGCTCGATTTGACCATCCCTTAACGCTTGGCTCCGCAGCCGAAGGACGAAATTTGGGTGCCAAACCCCGCCCGCAGGGTAATAAGGTTTAGATCCAAGCCATTACAGCAGTCGATGCGAACCGCGTTTGACAAGGCTATGTTTGGATTTTTAGGTACATTTCTGGAGAAGCCGGTACTTTCTTTGTATGCTTTCTCTTCACACGCACACCGCCAAAACTCAAATCTCCCAAAACATCTCAGCGCGCGAATGTTGGTCGTGCATCAGGGATCCCTACAAGCACTAGCGCACTGGAAGTCTGGCGTGAGTTTGTTGTGTGGTTGTGCTATGAAGCAACGAGATAACAGGAAGCCTCTCTTGAGCGACAGGGGCTGAGATTGTTCCTGTCTTCTCATGGAGATGTCTCTATTGTAATTTCTCTAACCAGTGTCTGGTCTCGACGGACGCCGATGTTGCCATGCCTTGCCAGTTTAGCTCTTGAATACCCGATCATGCCGTCTCATTCCACAATTTCCTCCCTCGCCGTCTATCACTCTCCAGCTTCCTTGCTCTCACGCGGTCAACATGAGCTGCGTCTTCGCCATGAACGCAGCCCACGGTATCGACCACGTCATCAATCCCGTCCGTCACTCGTACGCACCGACATCCCACAGTGGCGACAGTGGCCTGCAAAATGCCCAGCTCTTGTTCTCCGACTCGCTCGTCCATCTAACGGTCAATCACACACGTCACACGTTGCGTCCAGGCGAATTCTTTACCCGCTTGAGTGGCAAACGCAATCGCGCCGGCGTCTGTTCGCTCACGTTTGAAACAAGTCTTCAGCACCACGTGACGTTCGGTACTGCGCCAACAACCAGTACACCCTTCGAGTTTTCGGCACCGTCGGGGCAAGAACTACGATCCCTAACGGTCATACGCGACCCGTCGCAGCAGCGCATTCTTTCGATCCACCCACACTTCGGCGTCCGCAAGTGCATTGCAAATGACTTTCACGGCGTCTGGTTGAAGCAGCTCGCTAAGATCCAAAAGCACGCCGCCAATTGCACCGAGTTGTCAGCTGATAAACGAACGGCGTTGATTGGCTTGCTGAGCGACACGATCGAAAGGCTTCTGGAGCTCGATGACCGCGGCGTTGTGTCGCCCGCAGCACTCGCTGCAGTGTTCGATGGCATTCTCAAAGACGCACGAAAGCTTGTCTGCAAGCGACGTCACGCGATCGCACGAGCGTTCACGTGGCGGCCCAATATCCCACGACGCCAGGAAAGTCTGGACAAGCTGTTGCAGGCTCTAGAGACCCTGATCACGCAGCACGTGCAATCATGTGAAGCCACCGAGCGAGACTTCCTGACCGCCAGCAACGGCCCCGACCGGACGCTATTTGTGCTGCAATTTGCAAAGCAGGCAATCTCGAAATACAACAGGAGCACGGCGCTCGCTGTGTTTACGCTCCACGTAGGAGTGCTGCATACAAACTCCAACGTGGAGCGTGAACACAGATCGGAATATGCCACAAGCTTGATCAACTATTTTTTTACCACGGGTGATCTCGATCGACTGAAGGCGACAGTGAAGGTGGAGGCCACGTATGACCGCCAGACGGAAGCCGGCGTGATAGTGAGGTGCTGTGCTGCTGCCGTCCGTGTCGCCATCAAACACCGCCATCTGAGCATTCTCCAGTGGCTCCTCATTGACCTACAGTTGTCTCCAAACGATAGTGTTCGGTGTGACCAACTCGACACCGACGCCCCCGACGGGATCCGGTCGATCGATCAGTTGTTGGCAGACCGAGACCCAACCCACTTCAACGTGCTGGAAAAGATCCGTCTGCTTGTCAATCAAGTCCGCAACGCGCGCGCCTTCCACGAGCTCGCCCAAGTTCTGATCACACGCGGCCCGACCAGTCCTATCGTCCCCTCCGACCTCGACCAGCTCGTACGACTGATCACGCATGCGTTCGATCTCAAGTGGCTATTCACGCTCGTCGAGCTCTGTCAGTTCACCGAAAGCCGCACCCAGATCCAGACCCTGTTTGCCACGGCCTTTGACCATGTGCTTCAGCAAAAGCTTGTCTTGGACGAACCGTCGGCCGTTTTCTTCAACCGGGCATTCAGGGAGGCACGTCGCCGTCGATACTTTAGCGAGGACGAAGTCGAAAAGCTGGAAATTCGATTCCCTCGCGTCCATGTCCAAGGGTCCGACTGGGCGCTGGCTTTACAGCACGACGTCCGACGCACGATTCTCGAAATGGAGAGCGTGCAGTCGCGACTCTCGACACTCCGTGAGACGATGCGACAGCTGCAGGCATCGCTCGCCCAGCAGGCGCAGACCGAGCGCGATCGACTTGTGCGGAAACAACTTCTATCGGTAGTCTCGATACTGCTGCCCATGGTCGCACCAGCGTTTACGCTGCTGGAACAGAGTCTGACGCTCTGTGATCCACTGGCGTTTGTCGTGGCTATCGTCGACCGCCACGTCCTCGAAGGCGCCAACGAACTGGACGTCGATCGTTTTCTGCTGGATGATACTGACGCCGCTGGTCTCCCTCTCCAGCAAGGGCTCCTCGAGGCGCTCGCTGAGATTTCCATTGACTCGCACGAGTTGGTGGAGATACTACGCGACGCCGTGCGCGAAGACGCTCGCGAGGAAGGGAATCCGGCACGACCAGCAGGGTCGGTCGCAGCTACAGCGACGGCTACCGCTACCGCTACCGCTACCGCTACCGCTACCGCTACAGCTACAGCTACAGCTACAGCTACAGCTACCACTACAGCTACAGCCACAGTGACGCCACGCATGCGGTTCCACGAGGCGGTGCTTTTGTGTATGGAGCAGCGGCGAGAACTTGAGCAGGCCGCGCGCGAGTCCGTGAGTGAGGATGCCACCCGTCGCTCGCGGCTGTCGGTCGAGTTCGCGCACGCGAGTGACCACGTCGCCGACGCTCCGATCTGGCTGCTGTACAACATCTTTGCTAACATTGTGGGATTTGTCGAGATCGAATGAAATGGAGCTTTCCGATTCGGATTGTACAGTCTGTAAACAGCATTCTATTTTTCTGACACCATCCGATTCTATTTTTTTACCAATCGGCACACGCAGATTGTTCTCCCACAGATCACTCGATTTTGAGTGTGAACGTTGGGGCATTCCGTGGCTGAACACGCTACACTCCAACAGCGCTTAACGCCAGTGTCTTGGAGGGAAGTAACGACCCACAAAGAACACTCATAGTTGATGTGCACCATGCATTGGCGTTTGTTTAATCAGGTTGTGCTTGGAGCGAAGCAACTGCCGGCACGTGGGGAATGTCAGGCTGACATAGCCAGTGTCCACTACTGTGGGAAGACGAGTCCACGAAGCGATCGCTTGTCTAGACAACTGACTTGATCTCTTCTTCTCTTGGTTGAGTACAGTACACTACCTGCCACGCGTCAAGTCCGAGGAGTCGTCATTTCCCTTTGGCCAGCATCTTAGTCCAGTCGGATCGTGCAGGGCCTGTCTGACCACCTCTGTAGGCCGCCCTGCTTTTTCGTTTTACGGCTCCAGTATCAGCCGATTCGTTGGCTTTCTGACCGTGACCTCAGTGTTTCTACATACGCATGTTCTCGCTTTGGGTGTCAATGTTTTTTTTGTTTTGGAGACCAGCACATCACTGCGCCTTGTGGTCAGAACAAACCTGACACACATCAAGCTTCGCCATATGTACTGAGATAGCAGCGGATGTGCACCCCATTTCGTCCCACCTTGGAGAAATATTAGCCAATCATCGTGTCATTCCTCTTCCCAAGTGGTTGCGAAGATTGTTCTCAACGGCTTCCGCGCATATAAATATCGAAGTGCCGGTGGAACAATCCGCACGCGACGGAAAGAAACCTCTTGCAGCTGCCGACGCATCGCATGCCATGGTGGCCATGCATGCGATCCGTCGTTTCTTCTACCATATTCCGCGAGAACTGTTCCATCCCATTCATTTGTTCTCCACATCGGTTCCCACCGCTTGCCGGTTCTCAATTATTAATACGAGCCCACATTCTTCCATTTGAGCTCTCCACGTAGAACGAACAGCGCTGCATATCCAAGTATGGACCCGCTCTTCCTCGCGTGGCAGCTCACGGCGCTACTCTCGTGTGCGCTCGCCGGCGGCGCCATGCTGGTCTTCTTTGTCAAGTACCCGCGCACGCGCGTGCACCCTGGCCCCGTATTGCTCTGCATTTTCCTTGCGACCATTGTCACGAACGTTGCGCGTGTCGCCCTCCATCTCTGGCGGCACGACGACGGTAGCGCGGCGGGTCCGACGATCCCCGTAACGCTCAACTACGCGGCCAACAAGGAACTCGGCGCGACCGTCATCGGGCTCGAGTCGTACGTGGCGTTCTTTTTCTGGTGCGAGTTTTTCTTCCTCACGGCCTCGACGATGTGGTTCCTCATGCTCGCGCTCGACCTCATCTTTTCGCTCTCGAACCCGTTCTTGCCGTTCAACGCCGACAATGTCAAGCACCACATTGCCGCGTGGCCCGCGGCACTGGCATACTGCATTGTGTTTCGGTACGCGTTCCACCGCAGTGACGGATCACCGCTGTCCAAGCACATTATGCTCTACTTTCACTTGCCGTCGTTTGTCGTGCTGCTCTACATTTCGGTGGCACTCATGGTTGCGTGGCGCCGCTCGCGGCGGCTCGAGTTCCACGCGCATAAGTCGACACGCCGCATGGCCAAGCTCATTGTGCCGTACCTCGCGGTGTTTGCCGCGTACACGACCATGTCGTTTGCATTGTATCTGGTGCAGCTCAGCAGCGGCCACGTGACGACGACTATGAACGCGATTGACCAGCTCGCGCTCGTGCTCGAGTCTCTCAGTCTGTTTGTATTGTTCTGCCGAGATGCCGGCGTCTTCAAAGCGCTCAACGACAAGAACTATATGCAGCTGCCCGTGAGCCGCACCATGAGCCAAGTCGACCTCGGGACCCACGACGACGAGACCGACAAACTGGACCTCGCCAACAAGCTACGCAAGGACGTGATGAAGTACACGTCGATGGGCATCATCGAGTCGATCAAGCAGTCGATCCAGCGTCCTCTCGACGACCGCGAGTTTACGGTGGACGACTATAACCGCGCCGAGTCCATGAGCATTGTGATCCACGGCGAGATCGACTCGACTGTGCTGTCGTTCCGCGACTGCGCGCCGCGCGTGTTCCAGAGCATCCGCCAACACTTTAACATCGACCCCGAGTTTGTCTTGGACTCGTTTGACCTCAACAAGATCCTCAGCGAGCACGGCTCGGAAGGCAAGAGCGGCAACATTTTCTACTTTACGGCCAACAAACAGTACATGGTCAAGAGCGTCCCGAAAGAAGAGTATGACACGCTGCGTGCGATCCTCCCGCACTACCACCGATACCTCCTTTCGAACCCCGAGAGCATGCTCTGTCGGTACTTTGGCTGCTACTCAATCTCGCTGCCCGTGGGCAAGCGCCGCATGTGCTTTGTGATAATGCAGAACCTCTTCAACGAAGGCCCCGTGCACCAGCGGTTTGACCTCAAAGGCAATTGCGACAATCGCCAGGCCATACACGCGCGCGACGTCGTCCAGCACATCCAGTGGGCCAAGCAGCAGAAAGTGATTGGCACGCTCATGATGGACATTGATTTCCGCAAACTCAGCTCGGGCATTGCGCTCACGCCCGCGAACGCCGAAGGTATTCAGGGGCAGCTCTGCGACGACATTGTGTTTCTCGCAAGTCGTGGCATTATTGACTATAGTCTCTTGGTTGGCGTGCGTCATATGAATGGTGGCGAGCAACTCCCACCACTTCGCGGAAAAAGCGCGGCGGGGATTTATTCGACTGGCCAAGAGAATGTGTACTATCTCGGCGTGATCGACATGCTGCAGCGGTACAACTGGCGCTGGACCGTCCAGCGATGGGTGCTCGGGCTGCTCTGCAAAGACACGCAGGACGTGAGCGCCGTGCCGCCGAATCTCTATGCCTCGCGCCTCGACGACTTTGTCCGCTCGCGGCTCTTTGATCTTCAAGGCCCGCCACCCAACAGCCACAGCAGCGGCCGTGGCAGCAACGGAGCGAATCAAAATCAGCATCAGCATCAGAACCAACACCACCCACACCGGGGCTACCATGGCGACGTCGGGGGTCACGGCGGACGCGACGCGACGCAACGCGTGCTCACGATGGACCAAATCCACCACGCGGCGCCGCCCGACGTGCCACTCTCGCCGACCTACTCGATCGACGGCAGCAGTGTCTACCGCGCGTCGTCGTCGTCGCCGTCAGTCGCGTACTCGTCGGTGTGCCAGAGCCCCGTTTCCCGAACGTCGTCGCGCGAGCCGTCGCGGACGTCGACACGCGATATCCCCCTACCACCACCGCCATTGCTACCACCACAGCAGCAGCAACCGCAAACCGACGGAAAGGCACGGACAGGGGCGGGGTACTTTATTTAATATGCAATGTATGAGTTGTTAGTTCGCCACGGAATATGAATGGGCGACCGCATGGTGATTTTGCCTGTAGCGCTGCGCCAACAAACGTTGGTGCTCATTTTTAATAGCGGGACTGAAAATGGCGTCCAAAACTTGTGCTGTTGATTTTGCGCGAATGAGCGTGCAGGAGGTTTGCACAAATAGCGAATCAGAAGACTGCGAATTTAAGAGAAACATTGAAGTTTGCTAGGCTGTGGTCGAATTGACTAAACAATGATTTCGATCCGGATTTGATCCTGAAAATGGTGTTTAGGAGAATCCAAAACCATATCTCGATGATACCTTATCATTGGACAATAGAGTCCAAATAGAATCCACATTTACTCCAATCAAATCGATTACGCAGTGAAATTCACCGCCAGCAAGGAAAAAGGAAACGAAATGGACGCACTTCCCGCAACGACCTCGCCGCGCTACCCGCCTGCGCGCATGGCGGACGACAATGACGACAATGACGACGACGAGATGCCTCTTCTGTTCATGGACGGATTGCCTTCCAACTTCAAGCAGAACGCGCAGCTCGCAGCGCTCGTGACGTTCATGGGCAGCGACAACGAAGAGACCAAGGAAGAGGACGAGGATACAGCGACGGCGACGACGGGCAAGCAGAGTGCTGCGCAACAGCGGCGAAAGGCGAGACGCGCGATTCGCCGGCCATACGCACGACATGATGACACGAAGAAGCCGTCGGCGATAGAAGACATGGGCGAGAAGGAGCAGAAACGTACGAACAAGAACAAGAAGCGCAGTGCGACGGCAGCCCAGGAACTGTCGCTCTATTTATCCATGTTTACAGTTTCTAAAGAGTAAACCACGGCCCACGCGGCGGATTTCGCTCTGATCGCCTCATCGTGACTCGCTAGTCGTGGGTGGTGTTCGTGACTACGAAATAGAGTGGTAGATGGGCTCGTGATCTCAAGACACCGAGTGCGGCGCCAAACCGAACGGTCTCTGCGTGCTCGAAGCGCCATTGCGAGACGGTGCAGCAGCAGGATGACCGCGAATCACATGCTCCGTGTGATCGTGCTTGACCGCGCACTGGGCCACCAT
>JAADVD010000358.1:0-29342 GCA_023334535.1 Pythium vanterpoolii
GCAAATGGACGGTTTGAACACGGTGCTGCCGTATGGGCTGCGAAAGGTTCATGCTTTGCGGACGCTCACGACTGAAAGTACGGCTGTCTTTATCCCGTTTCGAGCGCAGGAGATCATGCATCCAGACGGCATTTATTACGGCCAAAACGTCATCAGCAAAAATATGATCGTCGCCAATCGAAAGCAACTGCTTAATGGAAACAGTTTTATCCTTGGCGTATCCGGTTCCGGTAAAAGCTTCGCCGCGAAACGGGAAATCGTCAACCAGATATTGGCGAGCGATGACGACATTATTCTGATTGACCCGGAGCGGGAGTATTCCGCTCTGGTAAATGCGCTGGGTGGCGAGACGATTCATATATCTGCTACTTCGTCGAACCATATCAATGCAATGGATATGAACCGGGATTATGGCGACGGAGCCAATCCGATCATTCTTAAATCGGAATTCGTCCAGTCGTTGTGCGAGCAGTTGATCGGAGGACATCAACTTGGAGCCAAGGAGAAGTCGCTCATCGATCGCTGTACCGCCGCTGTGTACCGCAAGTATTTGCGGAGCAACTATAAGGGACAGCCGCCGACATTGCAGGATTTTCGCGCGGAGCTGCTCAAGCAAGCAGAACCGGAGGCGCAGGACATCGCGCTGGCCATTGAATTATTTACTTCCGGTAGTCTGAATACGTTCGCCCAATCGACCAACGTCAACGTCCACAATCGGCTGATTTGCTACGATATTCTCGACTTGGGCAAGCAGCTTCTTCCCATCGGCATGCTGGTCGTACTCGACAACATCTTGAATCGGATTACGCAAAATCGCGCCAGAGGCAAGAATACGTTTATCTTTATTGATGAAATCTACCTTCTGTTCCAGCACGAATATAGCGCCAACTTTCTTTTCACGCTCTGGAAGCGTGTCCGAAAGTATGGCGCTTTTTGCACAGGGATTACGCAAAATGTGGACGATCTGCTGCAAAGCCATACAGCCCGCACCATGCTCGCAAACAGTGAATTCATCGTCATGCTGAATCAGGCAAGCACCGACCGGATGGAGCTTGCCGAGTTGCTCAACATTTCGGATCTGCAACTGTCTTACATTACGAATGTTGACGCCGGGAATGGTCTGATGAAGGTCGGCAGCTCCCTCGTACCGTTTACCGACAAGTTCCCGCGGCACACGAAACTGTATGGCCTAATGACAACGAAGCCCGGAGAGTAATGGATAAACAGCAGTAGGCGGCTGATCGCAAACAGGATCAGCCGCTTAAGCACTAATATACATCTCTCATGGACTCTTCACCAGTAAATCTTGGCTGTTAGGAAACTTACAATGTTCTGCCGAGCATTCGCATTCCATAGTTTCTGTCACTTCTTTACAAAACATTAATGGGTAGTTTATCCAATTCATCATTTCAAATTGCATGCTTTTTGATACATATTTTTTTGCTCTGTTTATACGTATCAAAATGTATCGGGTATCGGCAAAAGACCAAAATCCGGAACGGCAGCTCGTCAAGTTCCGGGAGCTGGGCGTTGATGAAAGATACATATTTGTTGACAAGCAGAGCGGCAAGGATTTTGAGCGGCCGCGCTATCAGGCAATGCGTCTGATGATTAGAGAGGGCGACCTGGTTTACCTGGATGCGCTGGATCGGCTGGGCCGAGATTACGACGGCATAATTGCCGAATGGAAAGCCATTACACGAGAGATCGGCGCAGACATCGTATGTCTGGATAACGAAACGCTGTTCGATTCCAAAAAGTTCAAACAAATGGGTGATTTCGGCAAAGTCATGGAGGACCAGTTTTTAAGCCTGCTGGCATATGTGGCCGAGCAGGAACGGAAAAAGAATCGGCAGCGGCAGGCGGAAGGGATCGAAGTTGCCCGAGCGGATGGCGTAACGTTCGGGAGGCCAAGGCAGGAAATTGACGATAAGTTTATCCGGACATACCGGGAATGGAGAGCAGGGCAAATCACGGCAACCGAGGCTATGCGAAGAATTGGTATGAAAAAACCGACGTTTTACCGGCGGGTGAGGGAGTATGAGGGAGCAAATGGACAGAACAAGCAATCGCCCGTTGCTTCAAAGGACGATGCAGAGAATGGGAATCAGGGGATGGCTTGAAGCCATCCCCTGGTCATTATTCCGGTTTATTCCCTGCATTCGGGTCTGCAACAAAATTTGTCTTATAGTCTGTATATTTCAGCTCCGTTACCATGCCGGCAGAAGCATGATGCAGATCATGACAATGGAACATCCAGTTCCCTTCATTATTTGCTTCGAATGCGACAACGTATTCTTCGCCCGGCTTCAAATTCAACGTATCCTTTATGATTGGAGATCCTTCAAGCGGTTTCCCGTTCTTGCTTAGCACTTGAAAGAAGTGACCGTGCAAGTGCATCGGATGGTCGTCAGTTTTCGAGTTATTGACAAGGCGAACCTTGACGGTATCTCCTTTTTTGACGTTTATCGGTTCGGTTTCCGGAAACGTTTTTCTGTTTATGGTGTAGACCATTTCGCCGTTTTTCATTTCGGTGTTCAAATTCATCGTGTATTCCAAATTATACTTCTGATCTAACTTAAAGTTGGCTTTGCCCACTTGGCCGTAACGGCTCATATCGACAGCCGTCAGCTTCTCTGCTTCATTCGCTTTGTCGGAACCGGCGGGAGCTCCTTCATAAGCAATCGTGGCTTTCATCCCTTTAACAGCAGCTTTGTCGCCGTGGTCCTCGATCAACCATTGGCCCGGATTGCTGGCGACAAATTCAATATCGTAACGCTCTCCTGGAGCAATACTTACGACATTATCATTCAGGATACCTGGATTGTTTATAGGTTGTCCGTCGGTAGCAATAACTTTGAATTCATGTCCGTGCAAATGAATTTGATGAGACAGAAAGCCCGCATTAATCAAACGGATTCGAACTTTATCTCCTTCCTTAACAGGGAGCTGATCTACCAGCGAACCGGATTTTCCATTTATGGTATACAGATCGTACATGCTCATATCGTGTCCCATATTCATGGAACTATTATCGGTATTGGTCGACGCTTTGTTTTCGTTCCCCATATTCATCGTACTGTGATCCATGCCCGACAAATTGCCAGACATGTTCATGCTGGATTTATTGTCTTTGCCATCCGAACTGCCCATATTCATTTTGCTATGATCCATTTCCGACATGTTGCCTCCGGACATATTCATGCCGGACATTTCTCCGGAGCTCATCCATTCATCGAGGACAAGTGTATAATCACGGTCAACGTCGGTACCTTCTTTCGGTTCAACGATGAATGCCCCATATAATCCGCGATCCAATTGATTCACACTATCCTGATGGGAGTGGTACCAATAGGTGCCAGGGACATCTGCTTTAAACTCGTACGTAAACGACTGACCTGGTTGAACGGCATTTTGCGTTACGCCCGGAATGCCGTCCATAGCGTTGGGTACAGGAACGCCGTGCCAGTGAATGGTGACTGGCTCGGGCAACTGATTTTTCAGATTGACTTTTATCGTATCTCCTTGCTTAACCCGAATTTGTGGACCAGGAACGGAATTGTTGAATGTCCAAACCGGCAACGTTTTTCCAGGAGCAATTTCCTGATTGCTTTGGGAGGCAGTCAAATTAAATTCTTTTCCTGTTAATACAACGGACTTTTCTGTTTGAGTATTTGTCGTCTTCGCAGTCTCCTTTGTTCCCTCCATATTCATTTTCGAGTGATCCATTCCGCTCATCGAACCGGAACAACCAGCCAATACAACAGATAAAGCTCCGACTGCAATTATACTTTTGAGCTTCCAGCTAAGCTTCATTCATATTCATTCCTTTCTGTATCTGAACTTCCTATAGATCAATCATAGCCGAAGCCTATGTAGAACTTTTGAAGAAGCGAGAAGGAGTTCGCAGAGACAGGTTTATTTCTTTATACTTCAGTACACCGATTTGTGAAGGTAGGCATAAGCTGATAAAAAGATACGCGAGGCTTGCTCCTCATTCCATGTGGTCCTTTGAATCAATGGATTTACAAGGAAGGACCTTAAACTTGGGGGAAACGGCACTTCTTCAGGATGAAGTTTATCCGTTTACCTGGAATTTGCAAAAAAACGGAATCATGTTATCCACCTTGCATAATCACTGGTTAATGAACAATCCAAATCTAGTTTATGCGCATTATACTTCTGTTGAAGAGACGCTTTCTTTTGCAAGGAAGGTGGCAGAAGGCTACAAGGTGTTGCAGTAATTTGATAATTAATGTTCGGAATTAGGAAGATAACGTTTTCCCGGGCGCGTGAAGGAGTAGTCAGTCTTAAAAACATAGTGTTCGGAATTTTGAAGGCCGGCGAAGATATATAATTGCGAAGAGGCAACTCCTACGTTAGGGGCTGTCTTTTTTCAATTTGCGTGAACAAAAATCGCTTACAAAATCTTCTTGACAAATAGGGTAGGGGGCTATACTATTTTATCGAAGGTGGTCAGTGCACTGACCAAACCAATTCAAAATTTCAGCAAGGAGGAAATCAAAATGTCAACGCAAGCAAATGTAATTGCAGCGCCGGATGCACGAAGATGGAGAGCCTTATTTTTGCTTTGTCTCGCACAATTCATGGTGATTATGGATACATCCATTATCGGGGTGGCGCTTCCGGCTATAAAGGAAGCGCTCGGCTATTCTCAAGATAACCTGCAGTGGATATTCAACGCATATGTTATATTCCTGGGGGGCCTTATGCTCCTTGGCGGACGCCTATCTGATCTGTTTGGCCAGCGAAGAATGTTTATGCTGGGCTTTCTCATTCTTTCCATGGCGTCTTTGCTGGCCGGTCTTGCCTGGTCGGAGGCAGCGATGAATACCGGTAGAGCCCTGCAGGGGCTAGGATCGGCGTTCATTTTGCCAGCCGCGCTGACGATTGTGATGATTTTATTCAGTCATAACCCGAAAGAACTGAATAAGGCGCTCGGTTTTTGGGGAGCCTCAGCGGCAGCTGGTGGTACGGCGGGAGTGTTTCTTGGCGGTGTCATTACCGAGTGGCTCAGCTGGAACTGGACATTCCTCATCAATATCCCGGTAGGGATATTCGCATTGATTTATAGCATGAGGGTTCTTCCAGCCGGAGTTCGTCAGAAGGGGAGCGTTGATGTTATCGGCGCGCTGGCGATCACAGCGGCGCTTGTGCTCGCTGTTTATGCTATTGTTACGGCGGAGCAAGTTGGCTGGGGATCCGTTCAGACGATTACCTTGCTTCTTATTGCCGCATTGCTGTTATTCGTATTCTTTGTGATTCAAAAAGTAAAGAGAGAGCCCCTTATACCGCTTGGCATATTTGCCGCGCCGAACTTACTTGTCGGCAACATTGCTTTTGGCCTGCTGGCGGGTGCGTGGATTCCGTTATGGTTTTTCTTGAATTTGTATTTGCAGCAAGTATTGCGGTTCTCAGCATTTGCTGGCGGCGTAGCTCTTGTCCCGATGACGGTTCTAGTCATGGTTGTCATGATCGGATTAACGGGGCGTTTAGTCGGACGATTTGGTTTTAAAAGCATTCTGGTTATCGGGCTTCTTGTTCTGGCAGGCTCTCTGTTCCTGTTAGCTGGCTATACGCCGATCAACGGGAACTTTGTGGCCAATGTGCTTCCGGCATCTTTGCTGGGCGCACTGGGAATGGCGCTTGCCTTCATCCCCGGCACTATTGCTTCGATGTCAGGGGCGAAGCCAGAAGAAACGGGCCTCGCATCAGGGATCGCCAATACAAGCTATCAGATCGGTTCTGCGATTGGTCTTGCCATCATGTCTGCGGTGGCAGCCTCCTGGACAGGCGGGCAGCTTGAGCAAGGGGCAGAGCAAATTGCCGCACTGAATACCGGCTTCCATGCGGCGTTTATCGGCGCGGCAATAGCCGCAGTCGCAGGCGCGTTCATTGCGCTACTTTTCTTACGGAAACCGAAGCAATAAGAATTTGACGATGACGATTCAGCTTCGGCTGGGTCGTTTTTTGTTTTCTTTGTATAGGGTAGGGGGACTATGGTACAATAGTGAGAGAAAGGAGTGATTTGGATGGAGCAACTTACGCAAGATGATGCCCAGACGCCTACCCACGATTCATGCTGCACGAACGGACGGCAAAGTCACCATTCTGAAAAGACGAAAAACAATTTGATAAGCCGCCTCAACAGAATCGAAGGTCAGGTTCGGGGGCTTAAAGGTTTGATTGAGAAGGATACTTACTGCGACGATGTGCTAAATCAAATTTCATCGGTCCAGTCCGCATTGAACGGTGTAGGAAAACTTCTTTTGGAGCACCATATGAAGAGTTGTGTGATCGAACGTATTCAAGATGGAGAGAACGAAGTGATCGACGAGCTCCTAGTCACCATTAATAAGCTTATGAAATAAGGAATGGCCTGGGATTCGTGAGAATCCCTTTTGTTTGGATTCAAAAATAGGGTTGGGGGGTAATGTAAAATAAGTGTTGACACATATAGTATAGGGGGGTATACTATAAATCAAGGAGGTGCTGACGATGGACGTTATGGAAGTGAAGGCTGAAGAAGCATGCTGTTCGTCCGAAGATGGCCGAAGAAGTCACCATTCACTTGCCGTAAAGTCGGACCTGACCGTTCGCCTAAATCGTATTGAAGGGCAAATTCGCGGTGTGAAAGGCCTCATTGATAAAGACACTTATTGCGATCAGGTGTTAAATCAGATCGCCGCCATCCAAGCTGCACTAAACGGCGTGCGAAAAGTTCTTTTAACAGGACACCTTAAAGAGTGTGTGGTGGAGCGCATCCAACAAGGCGATGCCGAAGTCGTAGATGAGCTGCTGCAGACCATTCAAAAGCTGATGAAATAAAAACCAATAAACAGTCAAAGGAGAATGAATCCATGAAAAATGTAACGTTGAAAGTTGAAGGTATGTCTTGCGGACACTGTGTCAATTCGATTGAAGGGGCTTTGAAAACAATTGGGGCAAGCGGCAAAGTCGATCTCTCGGGAGGAACGGTAGCTGTAGCGTACGATGAAAGCCAACTGACGATAACTGCCATTAAGGAAGCTATTGAAGAACAAGGATACGACGTAGTGTAACGAATCGGAAAAGAAACGAGGTGTTCGTGATGGAAGCAGTCAGGCTGGAAACGGAGCAAACGTCCCTGCAATTAACCGGTATGACATGCGCCGCTTGCGCAAACCGGATTGAGAAGGGACTCAATAATCTCGAAGGCGTGACGGAAGCGAACGTGAACTTTGCCCTGGAACGGGCGACGGTTACGTACGATCCGAAAAAAGTAAATGTCGCGCAAATGGAACAAAGCATTCAAAAACTCGGCTACGGTACGGCAAAAGAAGTCGTTGATTTCAAACTGGAAGGCATGACCTGCGCGGCTTGCGCGAATAAGATTGAGAAAGGCCTTGGAAAATTGCCCGGCGTCACGAACGCTTCCGTTAACTTCGCGATGGAAACCGCTCGGGTCGAGTACAACGCGGCCGATGTATCTATCTCCGATATGCAGCAACGCGTGGAAAAGCTGGGCTATAAAGCGATACCGAAGCAAGACGAAGCCAATCCTTCGGAGCATCGCGAGAAAGCCATTTCACAACAAAAGCGCAAACTGCTCATCTCCGCCGTTCTTTCGCTGCCGCTGCTCTGGTCCATGGTCAGCCACTTTTCGTTCTTATCCTGGATCTGGATGCCGGAGCTCTTCATGAATCCGTGGTTTCAATTGGCGTTGGCTACACCAGTTCAATTTTACATTGGCAAACAGTTCTATGTGGGCGCGTTCAAAGCGCTCCGGAATAAGAGCGCCAATATGGACGTACTCGTCTCGCTCGGAACGTCAGCTGCATACTTTTACAGCTTATACTTAACAATTGAATGGGCCTCAATGGGCAGCATGGCGCATCACGGTCCATCGATGTACTACGAAACGAGCGCGGTCCTCATCACTCTCGTTATTCTCGGGAAGCTGTTCGAGTCGCTGGCTAAAGGCCGTACATCTGAAGCGATCAAGACGTTGATGGGCCTTCAGGCGAAAACGGCTCTCGTTGTTCGGGACGGGCAGGAAATGACGATTCCGGTCGAAGACGTACTCGTCGGCAATATCGTGGTGGTGAAACCGGGGGAGAAGATCCCGGTGGATGGGGAAGTGCTGGAAGGAAGTTCGTCGGTCGATGAATCGATGCTGACCGGCGAAAGTATCCCGGTCGAGAAAAAAGCCGGAGACAGCGTGATCGGTGCTACCGTCAACAAAAACGGCAGATTGAGATTGAAAGCGACCAAAGTCGGCAAGGAAACCGCGCTTGCCCAAATCATTAAGGTCGTGGAAGAAGCGCAAGGCTCGAAAGCGCCGATTCAACGGGTAGCGGATGTCATTTCCGGAATCTTCGTGCCGATCGTCGTAGGGATTGCGGTTGCCGCATTTCTGGTTTGGTACTTCTGGGTGACACCCGGCGATTTCGCAAATGCGCTGGAGAAAGGGATTGCGATCCTGGTCATCGCCTGCCCTTGCGCACTGGGGCTCGCTACACCGACATCGATTATGGCGGGCTCCGGCCGCGCCGCGGAGCTTGGCGTGCTGTTCAAAGGCGGCGAGCATCTGGAATCCACGCACAAAATCGATGCGATCATTCTCGACAAAACCGGCACCGTAACGAAGGGGAAACCGGAACTTACGGATGTTGCCGCCGCAAATATAGACGAACATGCTTTTCTCCGCTTAGTTGGCGCTGCCGAGAAGGATTCCGAGCATCCGCTTGCGGAAGCGATCGTTGCCGGAATCCGGGCTAAAGGCATCGAGCTTCCGGCAACGGAACAGTTTGAGGCGATTCCAGGGTTTGGTATTCGTGCCGTCGTTGAAGGCAAAGAGGTTCTGGCCGGTACGCGCAAGCTGATGGCGAAATATGACGTTTCGGTTGAACAGGCGCTTGATCGGATGACGCAGCTTGAAGAAGATGGAAAAACGGCGATGTTGATCGCGGTTGACGGAGCGTATGCGGGTCTCGTCGCGGTGGCCGATACGATTAAAGAAACATCGAAAGAGGCTGTAACGCGGCTGAAAGAAATGGGCATAGAGGTGATCATGATCACGGGAGACAACGAACGCACCGCACGGGCGATTGCGGGGCAAGTCGGCATCGATCATGTTCGCGCCGAAGTGCTTCCAGAAGGCAAAGCGGAAGAAGTGAAGAAGCTGCAAGCGCAGGGTAAGAAAGTGGCGATGGTCGGCGACGGCATCAATGACGCCCCCGCGCTGGCGATGGCAGATATCGGCATGGCGATCGGTACCGGTACGGACGTGGCCATGGAGGCCGCCGACGTCACCTTGATGCGCGGCGATCTGACGAGCATTCCGGATGCGATCTACATGAGCCGCAAGACGATGAGTAACATCCGCCAAAACCTCTTCTGGGCGCTCGGCTACAACACCCTCGGCATTCCGATTGCCGCGATTGGACTGCTGGCCCCTTGGGTTGCGGGCGCGGCGATGGCGCTCAGTTCCGTGTCCGTCGTCCTTAACGCCTTGCGTCTGCAGCGTGTCAAAGTACGCTCTGCATCGAACTTGTAATGAAGTGGAGTTGATATAAACCATGAAGAAGAAAATCATCCTCGTCGCTGCGGCGGTACTTGTGTTAAGCATATTGGCCGCATGCGGCAAAGCAGGGGATAAGAAACCCGCAGGCGGAAATAATCATGCCGGTCATGGAGCCATCAGCGGGCAAGAGAACGCCGAGAAGCCTGCAGGAAACGAGAAAAAGGAGGCGGGAGAGATGGATCATGGAGGCGGCCACGGCGGCCATGGCGCAGATGCGAAGCCTGCTGCGGAGAATCTTCAAGCATCATTTGCCTTCCCCGCAGGCGCCGCAAAAGCAAATGAAGAAACGGAATTGACCATTCAAGTGAAGGATAAGGACGGGAAACCGGTCAATAAATATGATGTCAATCACGAGAAATTGCTTCATCTCATTATCGTCAATCACGATTTATCGTTCTTTAACCACATTCACCCCGAGTTTAAGGGTGACGGCACATTTACGGTGAATACGTCGTTCCCGGCTGGCGGTGAGTACAAAGTGTTTGCGGATTTTATTCCGACTGGCGGGGCCAATACAACGCTCAGCGAGTGGGTGAAGGTGGAAGGCAAAGAAGGCAAGCATGCCGCGATTGCAGCTGACGCAAATCTTGTGAAAGAAGTCGATGGCAAGGAAATTGAGCTCTCTATGAGTGCCGCCAAACCGAAAGAAGACGTGACATTGACCTTCAACATTCGCGACGCGAAGACGAAGAAGGGGATCAATAATCTGCAGCCTTATTTGGGTGCGGTTGGCCATGTCGTAATTCTTTCGGAAGATGCGAATCAGTATCTTCATGTTCATCCGATCGACGAGAAAGCGACCGGGCCGGATGCGAAATTCGCGACTTCTTTTCCGCAAAGCGGCACGTTCAAAATTTGGGGACAATTTCAGCACAATGGCGAGGTGTTCACCGTCCCCTTCGTCGTCAATGTGAGATAACGGATCGAAGAGGAGAATGATCATGGGAGATAAGACGAAACTGGCGGTATCGCCTGCGATTCAAGTCGGGGGAAGCCTATTTACGCCGGATCAACTTGCCAAGATCGGTACGGTTGTCGGTTCAGACGCCAAAATTGAAATGACCTCGTTCAAGCAGCTTTACGTGGAAGTGCCTCTTGATGAGCGAGAAGCCATCCAGGAAGAACTGGAGCGTGCCGGTCTGGAAGTATATCCGGCCGGATTTGCGACCAAGAGCCTGATCGCCTGCAACTTCTGCAAAGGTGCGGAAGAAGCCGGTCTGGAGACGGCTCGCATCTTGAATCGGGCGATCGCTGGCATCGCGACGCCCACGCCGCTGAAGATTGGCTACGCAGGCTGTGCGCTGGGCACAAGTGAACCGCTGCTGAAAGATATCGCTGTCGTCAAAATGCGGGATACGTTCGATATTTACGTTGGAGGAGAACCTAAAGGCATCAAAGCTGCGACGGGGCGGTTGCTTGTCTCCGGCATAACAGAGGAACGACTTGTTCCTGTTGTATCCACGCTTATTGATTTTTATAAGCAACAAGCAAAAGGAAAAGAGAAGTTCAGCAAATTCGTGGATCGGATCACGATGGAGCAGTTGAAACAAATCGTCGCGTAAAGGAGAGAAATTCCATGTCGCAAATCGATCCGAAAGATCCGATCAAAATTTACACGATCCCGACCTGCAGCGACTGCCACTTTGCCAAGCGCTATTTCAATGAGCATCAAGTTCCCTATGTTGACTACAATTGTGAAGAAAATATCGAATATGCGAAAGAAGTTCTGGAGCTGACAGGAAAGCAGGTCGTACCGACCATCGTCATTAAAGACAAGGTATTTGTCGGTTTTGCCGAGAACTTGAATGAAATAAGCAAACTCCTTGTAGGCTAAGAACTTATAGGTGTCTCGCGCAGGCTGCTATTTGTGTCCGTGACTAAAGAGTGGTTGCCTTAATCCGAATGTTAGGAGCATTCATAAGGGGAGGTACTATCGTGGCGTCCGAGCAAAATGAAGAAAGATCAAAATCATGGGAAACCGCAGGGCAAGTAGCGGCTTGGAATCGAAGCAGTGACGATCGAGAAAGGCTTCTAGGGGAAGCGACGGAGCTTATGCTGCGGGAAGCTGGCGTTAGGGAAGGAACGCAGCTTCTGGACATAGCGGCGGGGATGGGGGACCAGACGTTCATGGCCGCCCGGATGATCGGTCCGGCAGGAAATGTTGTTGCTACCGATATCTCAGCGACCATGCTGCAGGTCCTTGCCGAGATCGCGAAACAAGAGACGCTCACTAATATTCAAACGCATGTCATGGATGCCCAGCATGTAGATTTGCGGACAGACACCTTTGATGCGGCTATATCCCGTCACGGTTTGATGTTTGTTCCAGAGCTGGGGCAAGCCTTGACGGGTATCCGAGAGGTGTTGAAAACGGGCGGTAAATTCGCGGCACTCGTATGGTCGAGTCCGGATAAGAACCCGACCTTGTCCCTGCCGATTTCTATCATTTCACGATATGCAGGCATCCCGATTATGGAAGGCGGCAAAAAACCAGGCGTGTTCTCACTTGGTAACCCCGACTTACTGGCAGAAGCCTTTCAGACAGTGGGCTTCCGGGATGTAACGGTGCAGGCTGTCCCGCATATTCACCGCTATGCTTCGGCTGTGGAGTTTAGCCGTCGTGGGCGAGAAGACGTATCCGCCGGTCCGCTGGGTGAAATCATTAAACGGCTCAGTGAGGAAGAACGCAAAAAGATGCATATGGAAATTGTTCGTGCGCTGCAGACATTCGAAGGGCCAGAAGGATTTGAAGGGCCATCGGAATCACTCCTGGTTGTGGGGATCAAATAAATGGGCTTACGCAGCTTTCCTTTGGAGAACGGAATGGAAACATGATGAAAAAAGGATTGGTTGTTCTTCTTTATGGGGTCGTGATTGCCGCCGTCATAATCTTCAAGGAATCTCTGCTTTCATGGCTCTCTCTTGGAGGCGTGGAGCGTCTTCCATGGATGATCGGGGCTGCGATCCTTCTTGCGATGATTCCGCTCGTTCCTTTTGGGATTGTAGCCGGAATCATCGGGGCCGCGTATGGGCCGGTCTGGGGCAGTTTGATCAATGTGGTCAGTTCAACCACCGCGGCAGCCTTGACCTTTTGGGCGGTTCGGTTGATTTTTCAGGAACGAGGCCGTCAGCTCATGGCTTCGGTGAAAGGAGCAGAACGGTTTATCTTCCTTCTGGAGCGTAATGCATTCTTTGCGGTCATACTGGCTCGCCTGCTACCATTCGTCCCCGCGGTAATCGTCAATATCGGTGCGGCTCTCTTCCGAATGTCCTTTGGAAGTTTTATTATGGCCACTGCGGTCGGGAAAGTACCGGTCATGGTTGTGTTTGCCTTCATGGGGAGTCAGTTGGATTCAAACTGGCCCGTTATGCTACGGACGCTGTTCATTTACATGTTCTTTCTGGTGGTTGTATACGCAGGCTATCGAGTATGGCTTCGCTGGATGGAATCCCTTTATAAAAAGGAACCGACTGATGAATACTATAGAGGAAAAGGGGACTGATTCGGGCTGATTAGGGTCGCCCTTTTGTTGTTTCTGCACGGCATCTCTGCATCTACATCAGTTCTACATAAGTCATGGGTAAAGTGATACATAGAGGCGTTATTCGCGGAGGATGGTCATGAAAACGATATTGGTCGTCGATGATGAATCGAAAATTCGGGATGTGGTTGTATCCTATTTGAAAAAAGACGGTTTTCAGACCGTTGAAGCCGAAACGGGCAGCGAGGCCATTCGGCGCGTGCAAAACGAATCGATTGATTTTGTCATCCTGGACCTTATGCTTCCGGATATGGAGGGCGAGCAGGTTTGCCAAGCGATTCGTCAAATCCATTCTGTTCCGATTTTGATGCTTACCGCCAAGGTTTCCGAGAACAATCGGATTAAGGGGTTATCCATGGGGGCCGACGATTACTTGATCAAGCCCTTTGACCCACGCGAAGTAGTGGCTCGGGTTCGGGCGATTATGCGGCGTACGGACGAATATCATTTGCTTGCGGATCGCCTGGCCTTTAATCAAGGGGAACTTATCATTAATTCGTTAAAGCAGCAAGTATTCCGCGACGGCCAACCGGTGAACCTGACCCCGAATGAATATAAGCTGCTGCTTGTCCTGGCCAAGCATCCGCAGCGTCACTTTTCACGAGAGGAGCTTGTAGAACGCGTGCTTGGCTATGATTTTGACGGTGATATCCGAACGATCGATCAGCATGTAAAAAATATCCGGCAAAAAATAGAGGGCGACCCCAAGTCCCCAAAATATATTGTGACGGTGTATGGAACCGGCTATCGGTTTGCAGGAGGAACAACATGAATAAGCGTCTGCATACCCGTTTGGCTCTGATTATTATCGGGATTGCTGCTGGCATTGTCCTGATTACAACCATTAGCGTCATTTTGACGACACACTATCATTTCTCCTTGTATCAAGCTCAAGCCGGTATGACGCACGAATTACCCGAACTGAATTATCATTTGGAACAAGCGTTGATGCAAACGATCATCTGGACGTGTTTAGTTGCGATTGTACTTGCCGTATTTCTCGGTTTTTATGTAGCCAAACGAATTTCGGCTCCTCTCATTCATATGAAGCGAGTCGCGGAACGCATGACGGACGGGGAATGGAGTACGAGAGTGGACATTCAAGGGAAAGATGAGCTTGCAGACTTGGGCGCATCGCTAAATACGCTGGCAGAGCAGTTGCAGCAGCATGAGCAACTGCGCGTCACGATGACCGAAGACATCGCGCATGAGCTACGAACCCCTTTGGCTACGCTCAAAAGTCATATGCGCGCCCTAGAAGACGGGATTTGGGAGCCTACGCCGGAGCGTATCCATTCCTGCTACGAAGAAATCGAACGATTGACGCAGCTAGTAGCCGAGTTGGAAGACTTGACGCATGTGGAGTCCCCCGGTTTTCAATTGGTGCGAAAAGAAGAATCATTGACGGCCATCATCGAGAGAGGCGAAGAACTGGTTGCTGCTGCCTATCGTGAAAAAAACGTTCATCTACGGTGTTCCGTAAGTCCTCATATTGATGTTTTTGTCGATCATGATCGCATGATTCAGGTGCTTGTGAATCTGCTTAGCAACGCATTGAAATTTACTCCTGAACACGGAGAAGTGCGAATTGAGGGTAGTGAAGACAGCGGACATGTTTGGATCCGAGTTCAAGACACGGGAACGGGAATCCCACAGGAGGACTTGCCCTATGTGTTCGAGCGATTTTACCGGGCGGATAAGTCCCGCAATCGGAAGACCGGCGGCAGCGGCCTGGGGTTAACCATCGTCAAGGAGTTGGTTGCAGCCCACGGCGGGGAAATTTCGGCCGAGAACCGGGAAGGTGCCGCTTTTACAATTCGGATTCCCAAAAGACAATAGAGCAAGCATTCTACATCGAATCTTCAAAAGTATCGATTACACTGTATATGACTTGCATTTTTATCGAATGGTTTGGAAATACATGGGGGACACTGAATTCAGGTCTCTTTTTTAGATATGGGGGTAATTTTTTTGAAAAAGATGACGATGCTTGCACTAGCGGCAGTACTCTTGATCGGGACCACGGCATGCTCGAAAAAGGCAGAGCAAGGGCCGAATTCCAATGCGAGTACCACTTTTATGCACCTACATGGCCTTGGTTACTCCGCAGACGGAAAACGGCTTTTCATTCCCGTTCACAACGGACTACAGTTATATGCAGATGGTTTATGGAGTGAAGGTCCGGGGGTGAAGCACGATTATATGGGGTTCACCGCTGTCGATGACGGATTTTACAGCAGCGGCCATCCAGCACCGGGTTCGAAGTTTAAAAATCCATTAGGCCTTGTGAAAAGTACGAATGACGGGAAAACCATCACGGTCCTGGCACTTGAGGGAGAAGTCGATCTACACGGTATGACAGCCGGGTATCGTTCGCATGTGCTATACGTGGTGAACCCGGAACCTAACACCAAAATGAAACAGGCAGGGCTGTTTTATAGCAAGGATGAGGGGAAAACCTGGACAAGCAGTCCTGCAACCGGGCTCCAAGGGCAGATGATGGCAATCGCAGCTCACCCTTCTGATGCAGCAATTGCTGCCGTCGGCACGACAACAGGTGCCTTTCTGTCGAAGGATTACGGCCAGAGGTTTACCGCATTGGTTCCGGAACAACCGGTTTCGGCCCTGGCTTTCACGGATTCCGGTAACGTACTAGTAGCTACCTCCGGCCCCAATGCTTCGCTGATTGAAATTAATATAGAGAGCAAGCAATCGTTGGTGATTCAGACGCCAAGCAAGGATACGATCACCTATGTTGTCCAGAATCCAGCGAATCCGAAAGAGCTGGCCATCGCAACGGAGCCAAAAGATGTCTTTCTTTCTACCGATCGCGGCGCTACATGGATACAAATTGCAGATAAAGGCAAAACTATCAACCGAAAATAGGAGGTTTTTAAGCATGAAAAAAAGCTTGAAAGTCGGTATTATTTCGGCGGCTACAGCACTGGCCCTGACCGGATGCTTTAACAAATCCAATTCTTCCACTCCACACGATATGAACAACATGGGCCAGCAAACTGGTTCGGCACAAAGCCCAGCCAGTGCGGTATCTTTGCCGTGGATTGCCTCAAAAAACACGACGCGCATCAATACAAGTGAGCCGGTGGAAGCTGCGGTGCTGGTTTCAAAAACGCTGTGGATGGCAACCAGTGATGCGAACCGTCCCGGAGGCGTCATTCTGGCGAACCCGAAAGATTGGCAAACGACCCTCGTTAGTGCAGATTTGATTCATCACCCGAATAACGGTCCAGTTCTGTTTGTGAATAAAGACAGTGTACCGGATGTAACGCTGGACGAATTGAAAAGACTAAAACCAATGGGGACGGACATGAATAAAGGAACCCAGGTTATATTGGTCGGGGATCTTGACCCCAAGGTAGAGGAGCAGGTAAAGGCGCTTGGATATAAGACGGACAAGATTGCAGGGGGCAACCCGGCGGCCGTAGCCAAAGCCGTAGATGCTTATTATACCGCTGTCGCGATGGAAAATCCGCCTTCGGTCATCATTGGTTCTATGGACAGCGAAGAATATTCAATGCCAGCAGTGAATTGGATTTCTCATATGCCTGAGCCGCTACTTTATGTTAAAAAGGATGAGGTTCCGCAAGAAACCGTGGATGCTTTAAAGAAACGGGGCGGAAAAGCCAATATTTATTTGCTCGGGCCAGAATCGATTATTTCGGCCAAAGTCCAAGAACAATTGGGTCAGTACGGGAAAGTGGTTCGTATTGCGGGCAACGATCCATATGCGAATGCCGTTGCCTTCGCGAAGTATAAAGATTCCACAACCGGTTTTGGTTGGGGGATTACAACCCCGGGTCATAACTTTTCGTTCGTCAATAAAGATTCCGCAGCCTTGGCACTCGCGGCAGCTCCATTCTCGCATTTAGGCAAACATGCACCGCTTCTCTGGACGGACAAAGACAAACTGCCGGATACGGTGATGTCCTATGTCATGTCGATTCAACCGAAATATAAAAAGGAGCCAACGGAAGGGCCTTACAATCATGCTTGGTTAACGGGGAGCGAGGATTCGTTATCCGCCGTGGCGCAAGGGGAGATCGATTCCATGCTGGAGATCGTATCGGAGACCGGAGAAGGCCATGGCGGGCATGGCGGCGGAAATACAAAGACAGAACCGTCCCCTAAACCAAGTGAGGGCACAACCGGCGGCTATATGCCGGGCATGAAGCATTGATTATCAGGTCGAACACAAATTTCCAAAAGAAAGCAGGTGTCTGATTATGATGGGGATGATGTACGGATGGTCATGGGTCATGATGCTGTTTTGTGCATTGTTCATGGCCGCGATCATAGGTGTCGCCGTTTATATAGCGGTAAGGCTTGCTTTAAGAAAAACTCGTTTGTAGTATATCGCAGCTCGTTTGGGTAAAACATAAAAGGTACAAATTTCAAATTGGAGGTAAAACAACCCATGTCACATGAGCAATTTCAACATTGCATTGATGAATGCATAAAGTGTATGCTGGCATGCAATCACTGTTATGACGCCTGCTTGAATGAAGATCACCTTGAGGGGATGAAAGAGTGCATCCGGTTGGATCGGGAGTGCGCCGACATTTGTGCCTTTGCTGCGCAAGCGATGTCCCATCACAGTTCCTATGTGAAGGAGCTTTGCCGGATTTGTGCCGATGTTTGCGAAGCATGCGGGAATGAGTGCAAAAAGCACGAGCATGAACACTGTCAGCGCTGTGCCGATGCTTGTTTCTCCTGTGCAAAAGCTTGCCGAGCTATGGCAAGCTGAAACAAGGCGAAAACAGCCTATCCCACTCTGGGGATAGGCTGTTTCGGTGTTCTATCTTTTCAATTGCTTAAAGTAGCAATTCTTGGTTAAACTGACGCAGTAGAAAAAATTCTGTACTCACTCATGTAGGAACTTTATTTAAAGTATATAAATTTAAAGAAGCAGAGAATGGGGAAGAAGCCGTCCAACTGTTACAGGAATATTCGGCCGGATGTCGTCACCATTGATATTACGATGCTCGAAATGGGCACTATGGCAAATTCGGTTGTATCAGTACCGTAAATCTGGTTACTCTAGGCCAATGCCGTGCTCGTTATAGGTATCCCTCCATAGACTAATGTGGAAATACGAAGACGTTCAAACACACGAGGAGGGAATTTCCTTTGAATCATTTCGTCCACTATGCGATGCCGATGTACACGCAAGACAATGCCACTTATTATAGACAAATGTACGAATGGCATATGAAACCTGCATCATTATCAAGAACAGTTGCGCGGGTTTCATTTGGAACGGGCCAAGTATTTTCAAGGCTTGGTTGAAGAAAGAGAGAAAGCTGCTACAAAATCCAACGACGGCCCTGCTGCTTGATACGGAATTTCTATGGGGCGATGTGCTGAACTGGAAAAATTCCGAGTGAAGCTATGGGACCAGTACTTAACGGTTCGTGATTTTTACGGCGGAATTGCCGTTTCCTTCGATAATCTTTGGTTTGATTTCCTATCCAGATATTTTATATCGGAACAGCCATTGACATTGATTTTTGACCAAGTTTGCAGAGATATGGAAAGACACGTAATTAGAAAAACGGAACCCGAGAGTCCATAAGAAGCTAAGAAAGTCGCTTTTTGGAGGACTCCAAAGCGCTTGAAACGAAGAGGTAATATAATTGCAGTCGGTTGAATGCAAAAACCAGTCAACACGAAAATTAGTGTTTGACTGGTTTTCATTATCGATAAACGATCAGTTGAGAACAGTTGTCTTTACGATCAAGGTTGCTTGGCCAATATCTTATCCAGCACAACAGGATAATTTAGATACATCTTTATTGATCGTAAGAGCTGCTAGTTTTAATCCCTCAGCCATCGTTAAATACGGTGCTAGGCTATCGCGTAGATCCTCGACCGTTAAACCGAACTTGACTGCAAGTGTCGCAGCGTAAATTACATCTCCGGCATTTTCAGCGACAATATGAACACCAAGCACCGTTAACGACTTGGAATCAGCCACTAATTTAAAAACGCCGGTTGTTTCGCGATTAACAAGTGCTCTAGGCACCGAATCCAAAGGAAGAATGGACGTTTTAACCTCATACCCTTTTGCCTTGGCTTTCTCTTCCGTGAGTCCTACAGTAGCAACGGAAGGAGAAGTGAACGTAACACCTGGAACAGCTTCAAGATTTACCTTTTTCTCTAAGCCGCCTATTGCATTATCGGCCGCGATGCGACCTTCATAAGCAGCCACATATACAAACTGCGGCCCCATCGTCACATCGCCTGCAGCATAAATTCTAGGATTCGAAGTGTTTAAAAAATCATCGACGACGATTTCGCTTTTGGAACCTATATTTACGTTCGCAGCATTAAGGTTTAGTGCTTCAATATTTGGTTTTCTACCGGTTGCAATAAGCAGCTGCTCGACTTCGATGACTTTCTTTTCGCCATCTACGGAAATATGCACTTGTTTTAGATCGCCACTTGCTTCTATGCGATCATACGTTACACCGGTAATCAAGTGAATCCCTTGCTCCGTTAAAGCCTTTGTCACCGCTTCGGAAATTTCAGGGTCATACTCTTTCAAAATGCGAGGACTTCTTTGCATCAGCGTAACATCTGACCCTAGATTGTGAAAGAGTTGACCCAATTCCATTGCAATATAGCCTGAGCCAATGACGGCAACCGTTTTAGGCAATTGTTTGAGCTCAAGTAGTGATGTGCTTGTTAAATAATCCACGTCCCTTAATCCTTGAATATCCGGAATGGACGGAGAAGCTCCTGTGGCAATTAAAAATCGTTTCGCTGTAACCAGTCGTCCACTTACCTCAATGGTTTTTTCATCTACGAATGTTGCCTCTCCTCGAATGAGTTCAAATCCGTACTCACCAATCAAATGTTCATACTTCTGTTCTCGCATACTGGCTACCAGTTCATTTTTATGTTCGACCAACTTTTCCAAATCTACTTTTCCTGTTGATGTGGCTAGTCCCAAGAATGGGTTGCTTTTGGCTAAATGATTGATTTCACCGGCACGAAGCAGCGTTTTTGATGGAACACAGCCAACATTTACGCAGGTTCCGCCAACAATTCCCCGCTCAATGATCGCGACCTTTGCGCCATATTCCACCGCTTGAATCGCTGCGGAAAAAGCTGCTCCACCGGAACCGATGATCAGAAAATCATAGTCGCCTTCATCGCCGAGAACCGGAGCATCATGAGTTTCTATCACTTCCGCATCTCCGGATTGATATTTTGCCTCGTTAATGGCTTTTTGGGCGGTTTCGATCATAACGTCATCGGGCAATTCAAACGTGGCTTCATTACGGTGAAAACTCGTCTCGATATTGGCGGCTCCAATGTTTTTAAGTGCGGTTGCTACGTGTTCTTCGCAGCCGCTGCATGTCATGCCTTGAACGTTGATTCGGTATTTTTTCATTTTTTATCCTCCCATTACATCAAACCCATATTTTGTAACCGATGATTGGATTAGCTTTACATCGGTTTTCAGATCATCAAAGGAAACCGTCACTTTTCCAGTGCTTCCCTTAGGTTCAATTTCTACTTTGCTGACTCCGTTTACCTTGAAATTAAATCTTGAATCACAGAAGGTGGGCAACATTCTAATCCCGTGACCGTGAACGTCGCCGATTGATTTGCAACAGTTGTACTTGCAGTTTGCACTGCTGCCGATGATTTTCATTGCTGCCGCCTGCCGTACCCGTGATCATTAAAAACATCTGGTACTTGATTGAAATAATCGCGAGTGTACCTGCCAAACCGGATAATCCGAGTGGAATGAGAATTAAGGGTCCGAGGCAGCAAGAAAGGCAGATAATACCGCCCCCCAGCTCGTTAGTTTTTCTCTCAAAATCATTCACCTCGTTTTTGCCCTGGTACTGAGCAGCAATCGTGTGTCACATCGGTTTTTTCTTGTATATTCGTCCTTTTGAATACCATACAAAGGGAAATCACAAATAGAATAGCCAAAATAGCACTAGCGGCGCCTTGATGGGCTGCAAAATACGCACCCAGTGTTGTGCCAGCAAGCAGAGGAAGAATCAAAACGAGATGGCAAGGGCAGGAAAGCAGAGCTAAAAAGCCCCATCCCATTTTCTTTGTATTGTCTTTCACAGGATTTCCTCCTCATTGTCAATTAACGCCTCGATGATTGGGCATTCATGAATTGCCTTTTCATCTGGACAGCGGTCTTTTAAATCTTTTAGCATACATTCGATTCGCTCAAGGTCTCTTATTTTCAACCGAACATCTTCAAGTTTTTGAACAACAAAATCGTGCATATCCGCACATCTCACATCGTCTTTATCAACGACACCAAGCAATTTATCAATTTCAGATAACGTAAAACCAAGCTCTTGTATACGTTTAATGAACATGATTCGTTTTACCGCATCTTCCGGATAAAGCCGGTAACCTGCATCCGACCTTACAGGTTCAGCAATCAGACCTTTTCGTTCATAATATCTAAGCGTTTCTTTATTCACATTACATAATTTGGATATATCTCCTGAATGATACCTCATGGTTCACCTCCCTCATAAGTGTAAACCCTGTACCATGATACATAGTCAAGACATCTTTATTTATTTCCTTAAAGTTCCGAAATAATTTTATTTTGGTTGTATTAGCTATGTGGCCGAGCAAGAGCGGAAGAAGAACCGGCAGCGGCAGGCGGAAGGAATCGAGGTTCCCCGAGAGGAGGGCTGTTGTATTCGGCCGACCCAAGCAGGAGATCGATGGAAAATGTGGAGGCGTACCGGGAATGGAAAGCAGGCCAGATTACCGCGACGGACGCTATACGTCGGATCGGTATGAAAAAGCCTACATTTTACCGGCGAGTGAAGGAATACGAGGAAATCAATGAGCCGTTCTAAGCTATCGTCAGTTCCGCGGCGGCCAATGATGGGGTAGTACCAGCAAACAAAGCTGACACCACCCGTAAAGTACATGGGGACATTTCCCCCTCAATACCTTGGCCTAGGAGATACCTAGTTAAGTTTGATGTTTACGAACTATGATTTTTCGATACATACCGTTAAATAGGGCTGATGCATCTTCTTCCACTCGAATTTGTTTCTCGTACGGCATAATGATTTGCTCAAAATGACGACCGATGTCTGTACCCATCAATGCTACGACGGGGCGAAGAATTTTCTTCATTACAGGCAACTCCCGAGATGGAGGGGCAAACTTATCGAAAATGAGAATACGTCCCCCAGTTCGCGTAACCCGAATCATTTCTTGAAAACATTGGTTCGGATCAGGGACCACAGATAAGATCAGATTCGCAATGACCATATCAAATGATTCCGGTGAAAAGGTCAAATTTTGTGCATCCATTTCCATGAAAGTAACGTTAGGAGAGTCATATTGATTCTTAGCTCGGCCAAGCATTTCGGGTGACAAGTCGATTGCAGTTACAGAAATATCTTTCCCCATAATGAACCGCAAGTCTGCACCTGTCCCGACGCCCACAAAAAGAATTTGGCTGTTAGCTTTAATGTCGACGTCCTCAAAAATCTTTTTCCGAGCCTTTAGAAAAGGCCCGGAATTAAAGAAATAATCATAAAAGGGTGCCCATACCCGATAAATCACTTTATTCCAAGGGTTATTCATAGGCGATCATTTCCCTTTCACTTTTAACAAACGTAAGCTGTTCAAAGTAACAATTAGGGTAGCTCCCATATCTGCAAAAATAGCCATCCATAGCGTAAGCCATCCAGGAACAATCAAAGCCAAAGCGACAAGTTTAATCCCGAGCGAGAACGTAATGTTTTGCTTTATTATCGCAAGGGTTTTACGGCTTAACCGAATCGTATACGGGAGTTTACCTAAGTCGTCAGCCATAAGTGCAATGTCCGCCGTTTCAAGCGCCGTATCCGTACCCGCGCCTCCCATAGCGATACCAACCGTTGAAGCCGCAAGCGCGGGCGCGTCGTTGACGCCATCGCCAATCATTGCGACATTGCCATAGTCTTTACGAAGCTGCTTAATGTAATCTAATTTATCTTGCGGCATGAGGTCGGCTTTAACGTCTGTAACATTCAACCGGCTCCCGATAGCTTCGGCGGTTGCTTGATTATCACCCGTAAGCATAATCGTTTTCTTGATGCCAATTTCGTGCAATTGCTTAATAACGTCTTTACTGGAATCGCGCACTTCATCGGCCACGGCTATTAAGGCAAGAACTTGTTGTTCCGTTCCCAAGACCATAACCGTTTTCCCTTGTTTTTGTAGAGCTTCGATACGTTGATTCGTTTCAACATTCATATCGGAGCGAAGTTCTGCAAAGAGTTTTGGACTACCGACGTAATACAATTCCTCGTTTACTTTTGCTTTAACGCCTTTTCCAGTTATCGATTGGAAATCCTCAACGGTGAGGGATAAGTCGGCTCCGAGATTTTCAGCTTTACGAACAATCGCGGAAGCGAGCGGGTGTTGCGAACCTTTTTCGATAACTGCCGCGATGGCAAGCAATTCTTTTTCGTCTTTCGTTCCGAAAGTATGGACATTTGTTACTTCCGGGAATCCTTTCGTCAGCGTACCCGTTTTATCGAATGCGATTGCGGCAAGGCGACCAGCTTCTTCAAGGTGTATGCCGCCTTTGATAAGGACGCCATTTTTCGCCGCGTTTCCGATAGCTGTAACAATCGAAACAGGTGTCGAAATGACCAATGCGCAAGGACAGCCGACGACGAGTAACGCTAATCCCCGATATACCCAATCGCCCCAATCAGCGCCGACGAACAGAGGGGGAACAACGGCAATACCTAATGCCAAAATCATAATCGCGGGCGTATAGTATTTCGCAAATCGGTCAACGAACGCTTGTGAAGGTGCACGTTCGGCTTGTGCTTCTTCAACAAGGTGAATAATTTTCGAGATTGTAGTATCCTCGACATGCTTCGTTACTTTGACCTCAAGCAATCCTTCTTCGTTTAATGTGCCTGCGAAAACTTCATCATCAATTGTTTTCGTTACGGGAACCGATTCGCCGGTTATCGCAGCTTGGTTAATGGTTGATGTCCCTTTAATAACCACGCCATCCATTGCGAGTTTTTGACCAGGCTTTACAATCATGACGTCGCCAACCTGTATATCATCGACACTTACCGTAATTTCTTCGGAACCGCGTCGAATCAGAGCTTCCTTCGGTGCAATATCCATCAGGGAACGAATGGATTGACGCGCTTTCTCCATAGAGTAACGTTCCAAAACTTCACTAATTGCAAACAAGATCACAACCGTCGCGCCTTCGCCCCATTTGCCGATCGCCGCGGCACCGATGATGGCCACCGTCATAAGGGTGTTCATATCGAACTGAAGCCGGAAGAGATTTTTAAGCCCTTTTTTGAATAGATCGTAACCGCCAATGAGAATAGAAGCCGCAAAAATGACTGCGGATAAGATACTTCCCTCACCTAGAAAATAACCTGCCGCAAGCAATACGGCAGAAACCAACACGTTCCAATGCTCTTGCCAAAATGGCTTTTTCTTTTCAATCGTCCGTTGTTTTTCAGGTGTGACTTTCAGGCTTTCAAAAGCTCCAGCCTTTTCTAAATCCTCCATTGTGGTACTTCCATAAACGGTAATCTTGGATGCTCCAAAATTGACTTGAGCATCTTTAACGCCAGGCAAACCTTTTACATTTTTCTCGAAAATGCCTGCGCAATTCGTACAGGTAAAGCCTTGAACTCTGTAGACGTTTTTATCTTCTGTGTTTTCAATTTTATTTTCCATTGGTGATCAACTCCCGCGAATGAGTAGAAGCTAGCTGTACCAATTGACGAACATGGTCGTCTTCTAGCGAATAAAAAACTAATTTGCCATCCTTGCGGTATTTGGCTAGGCCAAGCTGCTTTAAGGTGCGAAGATGGTGTGAAGCTGTTGCCAACGAAGAACCGATAATGTTAGCCACATCACAAACACATAATTCATCTTCTTCGCAAAGGGCAAAAGCGATTTTCATTCTGGTTTCGTCAGCTAAAACCTTAAACATCTTTATCATGCCTTGAATATTTTGTCCTTCAAGTGCATGTTGTACCTTTCGGACTTTAGGTTCGTCATAACAATAAATTTCACATGAGTCCTTTTCTTTCATACCGCTCATATTCTCACCTCTATAATCAAACGAGTATTTGATTGTTATCATACAACAAACTTTTCGATTATTCAAATGTATATTTGATTATCTATCAAACATATCTAAAATATTCTTTTCAACGTTGATACTGCGTTAACAATTGGCGTATATGATCATAATAGAAATAAGCAAATAATTATATGGCTATTTACAGCGGGTAGGGGAGTGTGGGAGAATGAAACGGGAAGTCAAACGAATTTATTTCCTTTGCGGGCAAAATCGGTGCCGAAGTCAGATGGCCGAAGCTTTTGCCAAGTTTTATGGCGGGGATCATGTAGTGGTGGAGAGTGCTGGATTAAATCCATCCGAAGAAGTGCATCCTTACACCATTGAAGCTATGCGTGAGGTAGGCATCGATCTTTCCCAGCATGTTTGCAAAAAAATTGATATGAAATTTTTTCTAGCGTCGAATGCGATCGTCAAGCTGTGCGAACAAATTGTGGAGCGCTGTCCTATCGTACCGTTTAAGATCATGAACGTCGAGTGGAACATCCCTGACCCGTTGGCCGTAGACGGCGGCAGCCTGGAAGACGTGAAGAGAGCGCGTGACGAGATTCGGGAGAAAGTGATTGGGTTGTTAAAAGGGATGGACATTCCCGTCGCTTAAAAGGAGTGAAGCAGTTGAGCAAACTAGAAGAAGTAGCGGATGCCTTGAAGCTATTAGGGGACCGGAACAGGCTCACTATCGTAGCCATGTTGCAGGTGAAGGAACTGTGCGTGTGCGAGATCGTGGACATTTTGAAAACAAGCCAGCCCAATATCAGTCAGCATATGCGCAAGCTGAGGGACGGGGGCTTGGTCAAAGAGTCCCGCAGGGGGCAATGGGTTTATTATTCGCTCTGCCTGGAAGACAAGCCTTATATTTTGGATATTCTAAAGGAAATTCCTTCGCAAGCGGCGATGATTGAGCCTGTCGTTTGCGAAACCAATGATTGCTGTACGTAGTTCAGGAGGACGCATATGGTTTATGTAGCGATTTTCATTTTCTTGGTAACGTTGCTTTTTGTCATCTGGCAACCGAAAGGATTAAACATCGGCTGGTCGGCAAGTGTCGGAGCGATCCTTGCTTTAATATTTGGCGTGGTCAGCTTCGCTGACGTCGGCACCGTAACCGGCATCGTGTGGAATGCCACCTTGGCGTTTGTGGCCATTATTTTAATCTCACTGGTGCTGGATGAAATCGGATTTTTTGAGTGGGCTGCCTTGCATATGGCGCGGCTGGCACGCGGAAACGGTCTACTCATGTTTGTATTTATCATCCTGCTTGGATCGGCGGTTGCCGCGCTGTTTGCCAATGACGGCGGGGCCTTGATTATTACGCCGATTGTGCTCGCCATGGTCCGGGCGCTTAAGTTTGATGAAAAGATGATCCTACCGTTTATTATGGCGAGTGGGTTCATTGCCGATACGGCATCTTTACCGCTTGTCGTCAGCAACTTGGTGAATATTGTATCCGCCGATTATTTCAACATCGGTTTTGCGGAATACGCGAGCCGCATGATTGTTCCGAATTTCTTTTCCGTCATAGCGAGCCTCATTGTGCTGTATCTGTATTTCCGGAAAAGCATCCCGAACAATTACAATCTCACGCAACTGAAAAGGCCGAAGGAAGCCATCAAGGATATGCGGCTGTTTAAGTTATCTTGGGTCATTTTAACCGCGCTGCTTGTTGCGTATTTTATTAGCGAATTTTTCTCGATCCCTGTATCCATTATTGCCGGGGTTGCAGCGATTGCCTTTTTGTTCGCGGCGAGAAAGAGCCCTGCGATTCATACTTGGAAACTGGTAAAAGGCGCTCCCTGGGCTGTCGTGATCTTCTCTATCGGCATGTATGTGGTCGTTTATGGCTTGCGCAATGCCGGACTTACGGATGCACTGGGCAGCGTCATTCAAGCGGTCGCAGACAAAGGGTTATTTGTGGCTACCGTAGGGATGGGCTTTATTGCAGCCATCCTGTCGTCCATTATGAACAACATGCCAACGGTCATGATTGATGCGTTGGCCATCCAAGGTACACAAACCGATGGATTCATTCGTGAGGCGCTGATCTATGCGAATGTGATCGGTTCGGACTTAGGGCCGAAAATTACGCCAATCGGCTCCCTGGCCACGCTGCTTTGGCTGCATGTACTATCCACAAAAAACGTGAAAATCAGATGGGGCTATTATTTTAAAGTCGGCATCTTGTTAACCATTCCCACGTTGTTCATAACGCTCACCGGTCTTTATGTATGGCTTTATGTTCTCCAGACGCTACAGGTGAATGTATGGCTATGTATTGCGGTGATTGTGGTCGTCCTGGTGGTGGTTGCAATGATCATGAAGTCTTTTATGGGAAGTAAACAAGCGAAAAGAGTTCATCAAGGCGATTAATGAATTGAAATCAAAAGGAGATTGTTCACCATGGAGAAAAAACCGTTAATTTATTTTTTGTGCACCGGAAATTCTTGCAGAAGCCAAATCGCGGACGGGTTTTTAAACGCGCTAGGCAGCGACAAATATGAAGTCAAAAGCGCAGGTCTTGAAGCACACGGACTGAATCCGCGTGCGGTGCAAGTCATGCAAGAAGCTGGGGTAGATATTAGCAAAAACACCTCCGATGTGATCGATCCGGACATTTTGAATCGCGCCGATTATGTCATTACCTTATGCGGCCACGCCGACGAGCATTGCCCTGTGATCTCCAACAAGAACGTAACGAAATGGCATTGGGGTTTTGATGATCCGGCAAAAGCAACCGGAACCGAAGAAGAAATCATGAACCAGTTCCGCACCGTTCGCGATTCGATTAAGAGCCGGATTGAACAATTCGTCAAAGAAGGGAAATGAGGTGGCGACGATGATCAAACGAATGCATGTTGCTTTAAACTGTACGGAGCTGAACAAGTCTCTGGAGTTCTATCGCGCTTTTTTTGGGGCCGAACCGAGTAAGATTAAAGATAATTACGCCAAATTCGAGTTAGAAGAACCGGCGCTGCATTTTTCGCTCAATGTGCGCCCCTTCGAACAAAAGGGTGTACTGAATCACTTGGGCTTCCAAGTCAATAATACGGAAGAAGTGCTGGCCATAGGGGAGAGGCTTCGTCAAAGCGGACTGCTGCTGATTGACGAGATGAATACCACATGTTGCTATGCGGTGCAGGATAAAGTTTGGGTGTATGATCCGGACGGCAACGCTTGGGAGATTTTCTACACAAAAGAAGATTCCGAATTCGAATCCGCCGGAGAAGCCAGGGATTTGTCCCTTTGCTGCGCGCCGCCAGCGGCCCCGGTTCCGATTGAGTTTGGATCGTTTAAAAAAGGAGTATAGTCTATGGCGTCTGAAAAAACCTACCATGCTTTGATTCCGGATAAAATTTTCATGGGCGCGGCAACTGATGTGGAATCGATGGTAAAAAATGAAGGTATCGACGTGATCGTGGATCTTCGCGGCGAAGCGACGGAATGCACCTATCCAGCGGCGAGTGCGAAATGGATTCAAATTCCGTTAGCAGATCATGCCGCTATGCCGCAAGAAAAAGCCTTCGGTCAAGCGATCCAGGCCGTCACCGAAGCTTATCACCAAAACAAGAAAGTTGCTTTTCATTGTGGCGGAGGAAAGGGACGGACCGGTACGGTAGCCGCTGGCACCTTGCTTGCCTTGGGATTAAGCGATACGCTTGACGAAGCCGAGGCCAAGGCAAAGAGCATTCGCAACATCATTGATATTAAGCCATCACAGAGAGAATGTTTGCACCAACTATATCCCGGTAAATAAGCAAGCAAGAGACCACTCAGCCGAGTGGTTTTCTTTTTGTGCGATTAAAAATATTTGCAATTTGCAAATATATATTGTATAACTGAAACATGAGGTGAATCACAGTGGAAAATGTTCGCGAACTATTTCAGATCATGACACGCCGTTTTGGGTTTCTCAATAAAAATTGCTGCACCGCCGGTGGCTGCGATATTTCCTTAGTGCAAAGCCATATTCTTTACGAGATCGATCGTCAGCATCAACCGTCCATTCAGCAGGTAGCCGAGGCGTTAGGAACCGATATAACGACCTTTAGCCGACAAATCCAATCGTTAA